>CAJHQQ010000712.1:0-150069 GCA_905132885.1 Moricandia moricandioides
TCATAGAGCATCTTTAACCCTAGCACCCCATTTGAAGTGTTTATTATTTTTTTTTCTTTTTTCTTATTTTTTTTTTAAAAAAAAAAAATTAAAACGAACCAATCACGGACCGCCACGTGTCAGTGGGGCCCGTGAACAGTATAAGAGCTGGTGCTTAATTAAGATGTTTAAGAGTTGGTGCTTATGGTTTTGGTGGGCCCAACCATCAAACACCCCTTTAAGCACCCTATTAAGCATCCCCCTTAATGGTGCTCTAAAGGTTCTTAATTAATTACATTTTCTCAGTTTTAATTTAAGAAGTATTAACGGCTGAAGAAGACTGCATCTTTTACATATATTAATAAAATATATTATATTTTGCTAATAAATATTTTATTTATTATTATTTTTTCTACAATTTTTACCTAATAGAAATTTAGTAAACATAATTATTATTTTTCAAATATTATCTGCTAAAAATAAATTAAAACTGCAAAAATATATTTTTGAAATAAAAAATTTCCAAAATATGATTTTTTAAAAATGGAGGCAGCATTAGTTAAAAACATATTTATTATATTTTTTCTTAAATGATAAATAAACTAATTTGCATTTATTTTACTAGAACATACTTAAATGCAAGTTTAAATTTAGCTTTTGTGAATGGTTAAAAAGGAGATGTTAGTACTCATAAATGTGAAATGGTTTAAATACAGAAAATAAAAGAATAAAAATAAAAATAAAATTAAAACTCCAACAAATGACTAGTCCTGTAAATTATTCTTCCTCTGTTTAAAATAATTTATATTTTAGAAAACATGTTTTTAAAATATAATTTTTTTATATTTTCAATACATTTTTTATTAGATAATAATGATAAATTGTAAACTTTAAAGAAAATAATTTTTCTTATTGAACTTTAATTATTAGTTAACAGAAAATTTTAAACGGAAAATAGTTAAATATAAAAATTAATAATTAAAATTTAAAATATTTTTTTATATATGTGAAAATTATAAAACATACATCTTTCAAACAGATAAAATAGTAAGCATTAAACATAAAATAATTACAAATGTATTTATTAGTTTTTAATGTATAAAATTTCAAAAAGATAACTAAATTTTGGATACGGAGAAAGTATATATATGATGTCAATAATGATTATGGTGACCACAATTACAATTATGAAAACATGTTGCCATGCGATGAGACGTCGATGTATCATGTATATAGACCAGTAACTGTTGAAATCGATACTACAACTAAACTTTTTTTTTCTTTTTTTTTTTGCTGAAAAAAAACTAAACTTTTTTTTTTTATTAACAGGGGGAGGTATTCCATGTTGATGAAAGGACCAGGCTAATCTAAAAAGTAATATAGTCCACAGACGGTGACCCATCTCATGCTTTTTCGTGTCTACTTTCTTTTGTTTTCAGTACGTACTATGCATACATGATATCCTTTTCGAAGTAAGTATCCATATACACAGTACGTTTGATGTATGTATGTATCATTTATGTAAACTCAGTTAATGTGAAGTTATTATTGGAGTTATGGTTACTCATATGTACGTTTGTTACTCACAGCCCGTCACTAAATTCACTACAAGTCTACTATCTTATCTCAACGCCTTACTTCCACACAACCAAGAAAACTCTACTTTCTAGATTTTGATCAAGGTACTTTCTAGCATCACCAACACTAACCATTTAACAACTGCAATTACTACTATTAGCCACCAACACAAGGCCATGATCCAGCCTATGATCACGGCCTCCAGACTCCAATCGATATTAACAAAAAATCAGAATCGAAGCTGTGATGCAAGAATATATAAGTCTCAAAGCAGCGTATTCAAGACTTCAATGCAAAATTGGATTACATGAAGCTCGATCTGTTTAAAGTTTCAACAATCTCTCAGCCCAAGTTCAAATCATTGAAAATGAATAAAGCAGCGGAGGCATGCTTAAATTTAACAACTACAAAACCAATTAAAAGTCCAATTGGTTAGATTCATAGCCTTGTGTTGGTTAACATCTTGGTACCATTTCTTGTAAAGACACACAATCCGAAGAAGGATATCAGTCTCCAAGCGAGAGGAACTTACTCAACAATATAATACAAACATGATTAACTTATTCACCACAAATAAAAAAAATCTGAAAACCCAGTGGAATAATATTATATTGGTACAAAATGAAAATAGGACCAGTAGAACCAGGACCTTATTAATATTTCGCCCATAGTAAGCAATGTTATCAGTAGCTCTACATAAGTTTGGACAAGATGATGGAGTCAGAGTGTAGCAGAGTTTGATGGCACGACTTCTCTATCGATTGCTCTTGGAGCGAGTTAAAAAACTCAAATCCCTTCATGTTGTTGTATCAGACTCAATTCTAGTTACCGTTTGACTGTTAATTTTAATCTGAAAAATGCAAAGATTACTTTGTTTTGTGTGAACTTAGAAAGTATTTTAAAGTTCTAGGTTACTCATTAGACGATATCAATGGGATTTCTCTTAATCTTTGAATGCATTGAATACACCTAACAGATGAATCAATGATTTCAGTAGAACATCACATGACATATATGGTAAATCACATGACAAATGTTGGTTATATACAATCTTCATGTTTAATTTTTTTTTATCATCACTTTATTGTATATGTCCAATGAACCGTAAATATGTTACATAAGAAACAAGTAGACCGACCCAAACAAAACTCAATACACGAGTATAAACACATGAAACTTCAGTCAGTAAACATGGCAATATTTAGGTTAAATGTGATGATGTAATCATTTAGCCGCTCCACCGTCGCTACTTCTCTTGGTTATAGGATTTTGTGAGTTCAAAATTGACATCTCGTTAGCCTAAAAACATTTGAGTTTTGCTTCTTCGTACGTCTCAGTTGTCTTTCCAGTTTCTCGGGGAAGTATGAGATCTTAATTAGTATCCTTAAGCAAAGTGACCTTGAACACGCTTAGCAAGATCGAATCCGCCATGGGAGTACCAGCGTTTTACAGATAGCAACGTCGTGGTGATGGTTTACACTTGTTCAAGTATTTTACCAAAAATAGATTTAGTGATGCTGTTAGTTTTTCTTCAATTAAATGGATAGTTTATGATGTTACTTTTATCTCCATGAAGACTTTGCTAGCTTTTATGCAGCTGCCACATACGATTATGTATTCAGATCAATGTTTGAGTACATTGACCATCTATTTTCTCCAGGAAGGTTCTTTATTTGGCTATGTAGGTGATCTCTGTTTCCTTGTTACTTCAGGGAGCTATAAACTTGCTGATGCATGAATTATCACAGCTATGGGAGGTTATCTAACAAATTCTGGTGAGGTGAGTTATTAACTTATTGGTTTCTTTACCTTCTACCACATTTCATTCTCGACTCTCATTGCTCAATACCAATATTTTTTATATGCTGTAGAAAATGGTCACTTATCTTAATGTAACTACTCACTTGAATTGCTTAGCTTCTATTGTCTGCCTAGAGATGATTACTAATGAAAAACCTGAACTGCACTATTTCTATAGACTGTGCTTGTGTGTTTTTTACAATCCATTATTGACAATCTTCTCTTTTAATAGGTTTTACCAACAGGTTTGAGCATTTCGTTCAAGCTGTGTCATGTGTGCTGTCAATGAAGATAAAATAATTCAGAAAAAGGACACGGATAAAACAGGTACTCTTAATCTAATCCCATATTTGCTCTTATGCAATCATGCATTTGGAACCTTCAGGAAATATACAGTGCTCATACCCTTAGAAGGCATTAGCTAACTTATCACATCCTAATTAATGTTAAAACCCCAACTTGCGGTTGGCACTACCGCACTAACCACCATGTTGGGCCCTCTCTACCATGCCTGTGATCCTTGTCTAGTTTCATCGTTATACTCTGTTGCGTTGTTGCTGTGTGGTACACTGTTGATAGTTTTTACTTATATAATAGGGCTAGTCCAAATATCCAATCCTTTTAAAGGTAATAGGTGAGCTTTTGAGTGAATGGTGCCCCTTACCAGGCATTAACTAGCTCTACTTATAATTAATGCGTTTTTATTATATTCTTCTGTTATGTCCAAACTGTCTAAGACGATCTTTTGTAGGGCATCTGTCTAAGACGAACAACCAGGCCAGGAAAGAGTGGCGCCAGATTCCTCCTGAGAACCAAATCGCACTAAACCTCTCCTGTTCAGTATTTTAAGCTAGCTCTTCCATTAAGTTCCCACTCATAGTAACCTTTATCCTCGCCCAAATGCAGGCCCAGATATTGGCATGTGTCAAGAGTGCACTTGTACTAGGTCCAAAATGTTTTACAAGATTTTAGCTAATGTTTAGTGGGTTTTCCAAAAATTTAGGACCCATTTTCATAAACTTCTTTTAATTGTTATTGTAGAAATAGGACCTGCCCAGGGTCTAAATAAAGAGTGAACCGGGCCTGCCCAAATGTAGAGTTGTGATCAAAGTTTGGGGATGCCTAGCCGGGAAACTCCTCCTGAGAACCAAAACTCTTCTTTTTTGTTTCTTACTTTGACTTGTACGTTTTTGGGGGAATGATCCTTGCTTATGAAAACTAATTGTTCAAAAATAAACTTTCAAAATTATTCATACATATTTAGTAGTGTACTGAAATTCTTGTTAAGTTGGAATGTTTAGGAATGGCTTTTAGATTTAATATTATAACATGGCTCTGTAATAAAATACGTGAAAGTTGCAAACAAATAATTATAAAATCTGAGCCGAGTTTAGTCATTGGTCAACTCATACCAGCCCCTTTCCTTTATTAGGACATTTTGTCTTTGTAACATTTATTACCAAGTCTTTTTCACGCCATCCTTTTTTTTTCTTTTGCTCAAGCCAAATTAGTAGTTTGGAGCAGGTTGAGAATCTCAAAAAGAAATATTATAAATATATAAAATAATAAAAAATTGAGACAAACTAATAAACTTTGAAAGTCAGCTTTTTACCTATGAAAATCATTAGAACATCGCAATACACTTATCAATTATATACATGTCTAATTCTTTATATATATTATTCAAAGAAGCCAACAAAATGTTTCTGTCTTACCAAAAAAGAAAACAAAGTTTTTGCCTAAGTGTCATTCTAAACAATCGTAAAAATACTTGATAATGGCTTTTCCTTAAATAAAATCTAAGGTTTCAAAAATCGGTTTAGGCGGCGCCTATACCCCACTTATGCGGTAACTCGATTTTAAATGATTTTTTATAAAATCCGATTAATATCAATTTATACTATTCAGATCTATTTAAACTATTTAAAATCGGTTAGAATCGATATAAATAGTCTAAATATGTCAATTTAAGTAATAATGTGAGTATAAATCCATAAATTTGTCTAATTTTTTTTTTATAATTTCTATAATTTATCACAATAATTTTATATTTTTATTTAAAAACTAAAATATTTCATATAAATATCATATATATACATAAAATAAATCAATAATTCGTTAACGCCTAGTTACTGTTTAGCGATTTTTTGAATATTGAATAAAACCATTAAAATGTATATTATTCGTTGAATAAATAAAAATCTTGGAGAGGATGTCCAAACATTAAACCCCAAAAAGGTCCGAATAAAAAGTAGCAACTTTATAATAGAAAAACATAGAAATTGTGATTTTCCACGTAACATGCATGAGATTCTGATCATTGGGGTTGACGAATAAAAACTGTAAACAACTAAAGCGCGTGGAACCCACTTTCCCCCTCCCTGTATTTCGCTCTTTCCCAACTGGCTCCAAACCAAACACCTTCACTTCCATTCCCATTATTAATTCAGACACACTTCTCTCTCTGTCTTCTCTCTCTCTCCTCTGAAACCCTACCTCGCTCTTCCGATGCCGGTTAACGACGGCGACCGGAGTTTACCGGAGCTCATCTCCTCTCTCCTTAACCGCATCCCCAACCTTCTCAGCTTCAAGTCCAAATGGTCTTCGATCCGCGCCAAACTCTCCGATCTCAACACTCACCTCGCCGACATCTCCGATTTCGCCGGATCTTCTTCCAACCAGCTAGCTCTAGACCTTCTCATCTCCGCCCGGGAGACGCTACACGACGCCGTCTCCGTCGCCGCTAGATGCGAGGGTCAAGATTTATCGCAAGGAAAGCTCAAGACGCAGAGCGAGGTTGACTCAGTCACGGCGAGACTCGATCGCCACGTGAAAGACGCCGAGGTTCTGATCAAGAGCGGTCTTCTTCTTCATCAGGCGGTTTCGCCGACGAAGAAGGAAGCTGTTCGGTTAGAAGCGAGGAATCTTGTTATAAGGTTGCAGATCGGTGGAGCTGAGTCGAAGAACTCGGCGATTGACTCGTTGCTTGAGCTGATTCAGGGAGATGATAAGAACGTGATGATCGCTGTAGCGCAAGGAGTTGTTCCCGTTTTGGTTCGGTTGCTAGATTCGTGTATGAAGGAGAAGAGTGTAGCTGTGATCTCTAGAATCTCGACGGTGGAGAGTAGCAGACACGTGTTGATAGCTGAAGGGTTGTCTTTACTGAACCATCTCCTTCGTGTGGTTGAATCAGGAAGTGGGTTTGCTAAAGAGAAAGCTTGTGTTGCTCTACAAGCTCTGAGTTTCTCTAAGGAGAACGCTAGAGCGATTGGTTGTAGAGGAGGAATCTCGTCTCTACTTGAGATCTGCCAAGAAGGGAGTCCTGGCTCTCAAGCTTTTGCAGCTGGTGTGTTGAGGAACTTAGCTTTGTTTGGAGAGACTAAAGAGAACTTCGTGGAGGAGAAGGCGGTTTTGGTTCTGATCTCTCTCGGTTCTTCAGGTACGCCTCTTGCTCAAGAGAATGCTATAGGGTGTTTGGTTAATTTAACATCTGGGGATGAGGAGATGGTGATGTTGGTTGTTAGAGAAGGAGGGATTAAGATGTTAAAGAGCTTCTTGGATTCTAATGCCAAGAGTCTTGAGGTGGGAGTTTTGCTTTTGAAGAATCTAGCTTTGTGTCCTATTGTAAGAGAAGTTGTTGTCTCCGAAGGGTTTATCTCTCGTTTGGTTCCAGTGTTGAGTTGTGGGGTTCTTGGTGTGAGAATCGCAGCTGCGGAAGCTGTTGCTTCGCTGAGTTTCAGCTCGAAAAGCAGGAAAGAGATTGGTGAAAGTGGATGTATTAGTCAGTTGATTGATATGTTAGATGGTAAAGCCATGGAAGAGAAAGAAGCAGCTTCGAAAGCTCTGTCAACGTTACTGGTGTGCACAAGCAACAGGAAGATTTTCAAGAAGAGTGACAAGGGTATACTAAGTCTAGTTCAGCTCTTGGACCGCAAGATTGAGAAGATTGATAAGAGATACACAGTCTCTGCGTTGGAACTGCTTGTGACTTGTAAGAAATGTAGGAAACGAGTTGTTGCTGCTGGTGCTTGCTTGCATTTGCAGAAGCTTGTGGAAATGGATGTTGAAGGAGCTAAGAAATTGGCTGAGAATCTCGCCCGGAGTAAGATTTGGGGCGTCTTTGCAAGGCCGTAAGAAGCATCAAGGCTTCTTTGTCTTCTTGTTTTGTTTGTGTGAGATGATTTGGGTTGTTTATAAGGTTTGGTTGATTGAAATAGGGAGAGTTTAATTGCTGATTAGACTAATAATAATATCTTTGTAGAGTTTGATCCTTCCAACTTTCTTTCTTGTCCTCTAAAACTTCAAGAAGCTGATCTTTTCTTTTCTCTCAAGTGTGTGATTTATTTATGTAAAATCTAGGAGTATCTGATCTGAAACTGTTTTGTTGCATATCTGAGTTGGAATCTGGTGGTATGTCCTGTCTGAACATAAATCAAATAATGTTGGTCGGAAAGCACATGGCATTTCTTTTGTTTAATACCTTTTTACTTGCAAATTCTCAGCTTGTAATTTAATTGTTTGTGGTCCCGTATGATTGTTAAGTTCTTTGGCACAATCCAATTATTCAAATCACCAATGAATGATGTTAAAGTGATGTAGAAAGTGTTATTAGATCAAAATCATAAAGAGACCTTGTTGTTCTGAATGAAAACTGGTCAACACTTGAGGAATAGTGTTGAGAAGAGGACTGACTATTGTTCTCCATGTTGTTCACTTACTCCATCCTGATCAGTGTAGTGGCAGCAGATATATAAATGAGGCACTCAAATCCAGAGAAGATTTCTGATTCTGCCAGTAGAAACTCAATACTGCCGGGACCAGAAGCCATCTCTGCTTAATTATGGTTTAAACTCGGTTTAGTTTTAATTAAAACCGAAGAACCACAATCCCAAATCGGAATTTTATAATTGGTTTATTTCGGTTTATCTTATTTATCTCAACCGAGTGTAGAGTGGCTGTTCGATAACCCCTTGCAAGAAAGAAAACAAAACTCCTTTATTAATTCACTCTTCTTCAGAAAAAGGGTTTCTTTCAATCGGCGGATCTAGAAGATGATAGATATCAGCAGAGTCCAGAAGGAGCTCCAAGATTGCGAGAAAGACAGAGACTCTTCGGGCATCCGGGTCTGCCCGAAATCCGATAACCTTACCCGACTCACCGGAACTATCCCGGGTCCTATCGGTACTCCTTACGAAGGCGGAACCTTTCAGATCGATATCACCATTCCAGGTCTCTTTTTCTTTTCTTTTTTTATTACTGATGGTAAAGTTTGGGACTTTACTTGATTTTGCTTCAAATTGGGTTTAGGGTTTGTTTAATTACATACATGGAAAGTGAAATTCTTCTCGATTTTGCTTCAAAATGACTACTTTACTATCTAGGGTTCATATTGTATTTAGGGTGGAATGATTGGTATTGTGTTATTTTCATAATCAAAAGTTTTATCCTTTTTGTTCAAAATTGCAGAAGGGTATCCCTTTGAGCCTCCAAAGATGCAATTTTCAACCAAAGTTTGGTAAGCAGAATTTACTCTCATTCTTGTGTCAGTCATGGTTTATGCATATCTTTAGTTTTCTGATTATGGAGATTTAATCATTTAATCTCGGTTATGGGGTAATCTACAATTTCCTTGGGGCTGTTAGGTTTGATGATCTCTTTATCTTTGGTAAAATTGTTTTTAATGTTCTCTTTGACTTTGTTTTTACATTCATTTCAAACTCGGTGTATGTTAGTGTATGTAAACTATCTGTTGAGTAGTAACAAAATTTGGGCAATGCATTGTGTGCTAATCGATTTGTTATCTTAACCAAACCCAAAAGGCATCCGAATATAAGTAGCCAAAGCGGGGCAATATGCTTGGATGTCTTGAAAGACCAGTGGAGTCCAGCTCTTACTTTGAAGACAGCTCTTGTTTCAGTCCAGGCGTTACTCTCTGCACCAGAGCCTAAGGACCCTCAAGATGCTGTTGTAGCTGAACAGGTTTTTACCTCTAATCATCATCGGCTATGTTCTTTTTTAATTAGTTACAGTTTAAAGCAATTCTGTTTTTCTTTGATGTTTACAGTACATGAAGAACTATCAAGTGTTTGTATCAACAGCTCGTTACTGGACCCAAACATTCGCCAAGAACTCTTCTCTTGAGGAAAAGGTGAGTTGTTTTATATGACTATTTTTTAATGGTTTTGAGTAGAATGCAACGTCTGTTTTGTGTACTAAAGAGGCTTGTTTTGTACAGGTGAGGAGACTCGTAGAGATGGGTTTTGGAGATGCTCAGGTTAGGAGTGCAATTGAATCAAGTGGTGGAGATGAGAATCTGGCGCTTGAAAAGCTCTGTTCTGGTTAGAATCCATCAAAGCAGGCCTCATTTGCCGCTAGATATGATAGTATTATTAACTTGGTTTATATCTTTATGTGCTGCGTTTCTGTTCTTGTCTGATGATAAGAGTGAACTGCTTTTCCTAAAAAAAAATTTACTAAATGCAATCCTATATATCCGTACAAGGAGATCTTATCTCGTAAATCATTGGGCATGAAGTGTGTCATTGTCAGGTTTTATCAAGGTTCTAAAAATCGGTCTAGGCGTTAACTCGGTCCTCTCCGAAATGATTTTCTAAAAATTCGATTTATATCGATTTATACGATTATAGTCGATTGAAATTATTCATAATCAGTTAAAATTGATCTAAATTAATCTAAATTTGTTAATTTAATCAATAATGTTAGTATATATTCACAAATTTATCTAACTTCTTTTATTTTGCATATATAATTTTGATAATTTATCACAACAATTTTATATTTCTATTTAATAACTAAAACATTTCATATAAATGTCATATATATATATATAAATAAATCAATAATTCGTTACCGCCTAGTCGCTAGTCCTCTATAAAGCGCTTAATTAGCGCCTAACGATTTTTTGAACACCGTTTTTATTCATGATCAATGTCTTAATTCTTATGGTTGAATGATGATAGAGTTGGTTGGTTTAAGATGGGTTTCCGTGACAGAACCGGTTATTTCTTCAATCCATATAAACCAAACCAAGTAACCGTACAAAAAAAATCTTGGCATACTCAATTATCCTAAATATATAGAACATGTGATTTGATTTCTTTTTCAATTATTCTAAATAGAGAAAAAAATCTTGATATATTTAGCCAAAAATTAAATTAGTGATGTCTCTTTAAATAGATTTGGAGGCAAAACTGCTTCATCGCATCTTTATTTTCTCCTTTAAAATAAAGATTATTTTTCTATCAGCAAATAGAAATTGTTATTTTTTTCTATTTATAAAAATATTTTTAAATATACAAAAGATAGTTTACAAAAAAAGAGAAATAATTTTAACTGTATATTTTAGATATTTTAGAAAAATACATTAAAGCAAATCTATCTTTTATAGACTTTTTCAATTATTAAAAAAAATTAGCAAAATGCATTATTATAGATGGTATATCTATGATCCATAAAGTAATAAAATGATTGAACCAAAACCCACCTGAAATTCAAATTGAACAGAGAGTTTAAGTGTTTTTTGGTTAGTTAAAACTAAAACCTAGCGTGAGAGAATTTGTAAATGGTAGAAAGAGATAGAAGTTGAACCATTAAAGGCATTGCATTTAGTGAACACGAAAGCTAGACGTTTGGTTTGGTTTGAAACTCAACTACCCGTCGTCAAGTTTAATGTATTAGTTCTCAAATATCATTGTCTTTGAAGAAGAACTCACTGGTCTTACTTTGCATAAGTTTTTGGTCGTCGTCGTGGTCTTTGGTTTGTTTACTTTATTTGTTCCTTGTTTGGCTCTTTTGATATAACACTTGAATTTGAATTAGTCTTTGTGGGGAAAACTTACAACTTCAACATGTTGTCCATCGTCAACAAAGTTATATGACTTTTTTGCTTGTATAAATCAATTTTGTTATATAGTGGAGCATTCCTTGTTATAAATGATTATGTGAAGTTGCTATTTGTCAATTAAATTCTTATGTGAAGTGCAGTGTGCACCAGTGAGGAAGGAATCTAGAGGGGGACTATTATCTACTTAGTAGATTAGATTGTGGGTTGGTTTAGTCCACGTGTTATACAGACAAATGTCCTTGGCGGTGTATGTATGTATGTATAAACAAATGTCCTATACAGACAAATGTAGTCTACAAAATCTCGAGGACAAGATCGCATGATTAATTGTACCAAATCGATGTTTTTTGTTTTGTTTTATGCACTGAAGCCACGATGCTCTTGTTACAAATTATTTTGAGTTGAGATATTTGTATAACTTTTTCAACTGTTCGTAGGGTTCTACCTTTTTTCTGTCAAATTTATAAAAATATGGTTTTTTAACCAGTTGCTAGCAAACGACTTACGAAATGTGTGATAGAAAGTGAGTCCCAACTACACTTTGATACTAGTGGAATAATTTTACCAATTTAAGTTATGTTTTGGTTCAAATAATTCATGTATAGAAACGGAATAAGGGAGAGAGTGTAGAAATCCAACTTGAAATAGTTAGGTGTTTGTCTGGGACTTTGAGCTTAATTGGTAAAAGAAAAGGTTTGTGATGCCAAAACATTTCATGTTCGATTCATTTTATATACAAAAATAAAACATATTTAAATTTGTTTTATTTACTATACGAAACTAAATCACATTTTTATAGATATTTTATATGTATATGTACATTTATTTTTGGCATATTTGAATATTGGTAGAGAGAATTTATTTATAAACTACACCATAACTTAAAGACTAATTTAAATTTTTACATAGTTCTACAATACTCCATTTTATTAAAAAGATGATTAGAGGTTTTTATGTTCGCCTTATTACATAAACTAGAGTTGAAACTGGGAAGGAAGGCTGACTAGAGTCTGGGTTTGTCACCGTCGGTTGAAGAAACTAGTTTGGGTTTAGGTGAAGTAGTGGAAGATATCAAGTTTGTATTGTTTGTTGTGTTACCGAAAAGTGAAGCTGCGAAATATTAGGGATCTTAATAATATGCTCATAAATTATATAGATAATTCTTTTTGATCCGAATGATGTAAAAGAAAAAGGTTCGATCTGAAAAAATATTTTAAGAATCATTAAAAATAATATAACTGAAAAAAAGGTTATAATTTGCTGAATTGTTATCTTCCCCGATAGAACGAGTGGCATGTTTTTAATATAATTAATTATGTGATAGTTGTTTATTGACAGATAGACTTAACCCATATTACTTAATAATTTGGGTTTTAAGATACTTCACTATACTTTTGACCCAAAAAAATATACTTCACTATACTCTATCATATAAATCCGGATATGAATTCACCACTTAAATCTCATTTTTGATAAAAATCTATCTGTAAAATACATTTTTCTTTGGAAATTAGTTTAATATAGAGGAATTATTAAGAATAGTTACCACTTTGCAAAAATACATACTATAAAAAATATGAGAAAATTACTTATAATGACTCTAATTATATATGAAATTACTAGATTAACTCTTATAACATTGTAATTACTAGAATAACTCTTGAAAAAAGTAAGTTTACGATTTTGCCATTACTGATAATTAAACCACAACTAAAAAAATAGAAATATCCTTTAATATAATAAGAAATAAAAAGGACCACTTTACCTTTTGTCGGGTTAAACACCGAGAGAGACGAAACGCCTTGTCGTCTCCGTCATCTCCATCTCCTACGGTCTCTTTTTAGTCACAACCGACTTCGTCTCCGTCACCTCTACCGTAACTCGACTCTGTCTCCTAGATCCTCCACTTGAACTCACCTTCGTCGCTGTATTTCTCGACAAAACCAAATCGATTTCGTCTCATCCGGCTTTAGTAGCAACTTACTTTAATCTATGAGTCTTTAATCTATGCTTCTCGAGTTGTTATTATTGTAGATTAGTTGATTGCTTGTAAAAAATTTGGAACCCAATTTCATCTAACCTTCGACTTTCAAATCTGTAAAATTAAATGGCTTCAACTCTGACCCAAATGTTATGTTGCTTATCTTATGCCCCTTGTTTTCTATCTTTCAGCCAATAAATCGGCAGCTCATGATTCTTCAGATGTATATCAGATCAAGTATGTGTGTATGTTTGTATTGCCTTCATTTTGTTGCAGATTGGGAAGCCCATGCAGACCTTGAACGAAATTAATTATTCAATAATAGAGGACTCTGGACTAAACAAAGTTGATGGAGACGATAATTCTGCTGCAGCGTCTATGGCTACTGAGTTTGGCATTTCTCAAGGTTCTCTTCCAGTTAAGTATTTGGGGCTTCCTTTGATGTCTCACAAGATGAGGCGAAGTGACTATCAGCCTTTGTAGATAAGATTAGATCCAGAGTTAGCTCATGGACAGCAGCTAGGTTCCTTTGATGAGACGAGTCTAGACCTTTCATTTTACGTCACCTCAATTCTGGTAGGATTGCTTCCCTTCGGCATGATCACTGGTCCTAAAGGGCCACAAGTATCAGGTATTCCTTTTGATGCTTCGGTTTCATCTGTTGTTGGAAAGGATGGATGGCTTATTGCACGAAGTAAACATCCATTATTATCCACGTTGTGGGCTGCTCTTCCACCGTCCACGTCTGGTGTATTTTCTTGGGGGGGGGGGGGGGAGAGATTATTACCTATGGAGAAACTCGGTATCAGAACCACCATCTCAATTCTCTACATCAAGTTATGGGAAGCGTTATACCCTGAAATGAAGAGGGCTCCTTGGTCTCCGTTTGTCTGGTTTAAGAAGCTTATCCCAAAGCATGCTTATCTATCACATTGGTTTGACAGATTTGAAGGATGAAGATATCACGTATCATTCCTATGAATGGATTGGATTTTAATCACTTGCTTCATAGTCTTTATGTTAATTAAGCTGGCTTCATTAGTTTCAGTTCTCGTTTTTCCTTTTAATGGCTTGTAAACCTTTCAAATTATTAATCAGAAATGGTATCGGTATTAAAAAGAAGAAAAAAACTTTTTCACTTGCACATCTACGACCAAAATTTATTTATTCGGAACTATATTGTATCCACTCTATGTTCGTTAGAAAAAAGGGAATAAGGATCTATGCTCGAGCTCAAACCAAAAGAAAGAATCGGTTACAAAAAAAGTGGACATAATTCTGATCTTAATTACATAAGAAATAAACCAGATTTTAAATTGAGTTAGACCGGATTTAATTCAACATTAAATTAAAAGTTTGGTTTACACAAACCCAGATTTCTGTCATAAATCTGCCACAACATATATTAATAAACCTGTCATAACATAAATTAGGTCGAATCTATAACTCTGCCATAAAAAGTAAATCGAACATAGGAAAATAAGTTGAACATAAAAATCTACCATTTATAACAAATCTGCAATCTCATTCGCTAGATATATCCATAAAAATCTGTTTTATGTTCATATCAGACAATTAAATCTGCTGTGAAAACAAATTTGGCGTTTCTAAGAAAGTCTGACACTACTTCAAAGATGAAATTCTTTTCCTAACCAGATTTTATAAATAGACTTATTTTTCGATAGATTTCTTTTTTTGAAAACAAATCTGCCAACGATCAAATACTAAGGGCATTTTTGTAATGGTTTTTTTTTGTTATAACTATGGTCAAGGACAATTTTGACCAGAAAAATATTCTAATATTTTTTGAAAAATTTGAGTCATTTTAGTAATAACACAATTAATTCGAGTCATTTTAGTAAATTTCCCTAAAAAATATATTAACATTTGAGTTTACACTTTATGATTATTGTTTAGGGTTTAGTGTTAAAGAAATGAAGTTGAGTTTATAATTTTTTATAAATATTTAGAAAAATTAATCTAGTCTATTTTCATCAAAAAAGTTAACATATTTTTAAAAATAATTATTCATTAAAAGTAAATTTGAAATATAATGTCAATTTTATGGTAAAAATGAAATTTTTTCCTTTAATATATCTATATTGTATGTTTAGAATATTCCATATTAAAAATAACATAACTGAAATAAAATATCTTTAGCTTGGTGAATTGTTCTCTTTGTCAGAAAAATGCCACATCTTTGCAATATTTATTGGGGAAATACAATAAGTTTTCTTAATATTTGTTTTTGACATCAATTTAAATTTTCTTAATAAAATTTTGATTTTAAAATTATTTGGTCACTGACAAGCGGGGTTAAATTATTTGGTTGACAAGCGGGGTATAAGCATCCAAGATTAAATAATAATGAGATAAGACTTTAGTAAAAGAAAAAAAAACACAAAAAGTCAAATATGTTTGAACAAAAAAAAAGTAGAATAACTTTTGGGCTACGAATGAGAAAGGCTTTATTAAGTTGGTCACTTTATTAACTTTGATCACTTTACTTCAGGCATGGATGTACACATACCAAAACTATATGTAATAAATAGTACTTGCATTCTTCACAAACTCTTTTAGTTTAGTTACAGAGAGATGATGTCACATCTCACATTCACGTGAAACCACGCCGTTACCTATTAACGGAAACCCACCGTCAAACACTGTCGTTTTCTTTTGGCAACATCTGTGTATAGCGGCGTACCTTCACGGCGATATGGGCTGCGTTCTCTGCAAGAGCTCCGCCGGAGCCAAAGATGAACCACCTCCGGGAAACCTCCGCCGTGATACTAACACGGGTCATTTGCCTTCTTCCGCCGCTGTATCTGTACCGGAGGTAGTCGACATCGGAGAAAGTAAGAAGAATCAGATTCAAACGGCGAGAACGTGGCACACCGGCGACTTCTCCGCCGGCTCTTCTCGCCGTCCGTTATGGATGAGTCTCTCTGCGCCGGAAGGTTGGCCACCGTGGCTTATTGCTGCTTGCGGCGAATCCATCAAGGACTTCACTCCTCGACGAGCCACCACATACGAGAAGCTCGACAAGGTAATGTAATCCATTCGCATTAAATTTAAGTATTAATCAAAAAAAACACTAATCATTAGCAGATGTAATTATTATTATTTTCCTGTAATGAAAGTTGCAGTGTTTGGTTTTATAGATTGGTCAAGGAACATACAGTAATGTGTACAAGGCTAAGGATCTATTGAGTGGAAAGATTGTAGCATTGAAGAAAGTTAGGTTTGATAATTTGGAAGCAGAGAGTGTTAAGTTCATGGCCAGAGAGATTCTTATGCTGCGACGACTAGATCATCCTAACGTTATAAAGCTTGAAGGGTTAGTTGCTTCCAGGGTTTCTTGTAGTCTCTACCTTGTTTTTGAGTATATGGACCATGATCTCACTGGTCTTGCTGCTACTACTCAAGGTGCCAAGTTTGATCTTTCACAGGTTTGTTGTGTGTTTTCTAATTTTTAAGAAGTAGAGATGATGAGTCTGAAAAGTATATCTTAGATCATTTTTTTTTGTTATTCAGGTGAAGTGCTTTATGAAGCAGCTACTATCTGGGCTAGAGCATTGCCATAGTCGAGGAGTATTGCATCGTGACATCAAAGGTTCTAATTTGTTGATAGATAACAATGGAATACTGAAGATTGCTGATTTTGGGTTAGCTACGTTTTATGACCCAAAGCAAACAATGACTAGTCGTGTTGTCACGCTCTGGTACCGTCCTCCCGAGCTTCTTCTTGGAGCTACCAACTATGGCATTGGTGTTGATCTTTGGAGTGCTGGTTGTATCATGGCAGAGTTACTTGCTGGCAAGCCTGTTATGCCAGGAAGAACCGAGGTAAAAAAAACAAACCTTAGCTATCAGATACATACAGATGTGTAGTGAGTTTGACTTTTTATCTTTGGAAACTAAGTTTATGATCTTTGGAGGGACCATATAAATGCATAAACTAATAAGACTCTGTTGTTTAACTAATAATTTTTGGTAGGTTGAACAACTTCACAAGATATTCAAGTTATGTGGCTCCCCATCAGATTTGTACTGGAACAAGTACAAGTTACCCAACGCTACTCTATTTAAGCCGCAGCATCCGTACAAACGTTGTGTGGGGGAAGCATTCAATGGCTTCACTCCATCAACTGTGCATCTAGTGGAGACACTTCTTGCTATAGATCCTGATGATCGAGGAACTTCTACCTCGGCTTTGAGTAGTGAAGTGAGTCATCTTTGCTTTCTTCTTATCTTTTACTTGTTTGTAAAACATGTTTGTGATTAGATATGTTATGCAACTTTCTAAGCAAAGTTTCTATAATTTGGTTTGTGTGTACAGTTCTTTACGAGTGAACCATTAGCGTGTGATCCATCAAGTCTACCAAAATATCCACCTTCCAAAGAACTGAATTTAAAGCTAAGGGACGAAGAGGCTAGAAGGTACTAATGTTTACATCTTCTATGCGTTATTCTTGATGCTATTGAATGATTAGTAAATGATCTCGTCTCGTGGCTGCATTATTCGTTTTGGCTACTAGGCAAAAGAGTCTTGCAAGAAAAGCTAGTGGTGTTGAAGGAGCTAGAAGAATTAGATTTCATGGGGATCGCACCGGGCGAGCTATTCCAGCTCCAGAAGCTAATGCCGAGATTCAAACCAACTTAGATGTGAGCAAAATCCTCTGTTCATCTCATTTTTATACTCATGTACACACACACACATATGTGGATGATCTTGAAAGAGAGGTACTTAGACTTGTGTATGAAACCCTTTCCTACTGTGTGTTTGCAGAGATGCAGAGTGTTACCACAAACAAATGGAAAGAGCAAGAGCGAGAAGTTCCCACCTCCTCACCAGGATGGTGCAGTTGGGCACCCAGTGGATGAAGATCATCATCATCAGTCAAAGAAAAACTCAGTATTTGGTGCAAAGCATGAGACTTCTTTAGGGTCATCGAGATCATTAAAGGCTGGGGAAGGGACATCAACGAGAACGGTTTCAAACAAAGATGGGTCTCGTGTGTCTTCTTCTAGAAAGTACATATGGGGGCTTAAACCTCCTCCAACGTTTGGACTATCAGTGGACTCGCTTTTCAGGAGCAGATCACAAGTTTTTGGTGTCCGGAGATAGGATGTATGAACGGGGAAATGAGTTGAGAGTTATATTAGTGCAATTCAAAATAAGAGATTTGTATTCTTTGTAGCAGAATAGAGAGTGAACAAATGGAAATGTGGTTTGACTCTGATGTAAAAACATAGTTCAGGTAGGGGTGGTAGCTTTAGAATCCTACGTTTTAAAATTTGTATAGTTGTTGAAATGTGTTGAGGCTTCAAAGATTGGAATGTTTCATAACATTTTGACATCATTTTTTTTTTTACTTTACCTATTGTTTGATTTGATTTGTCACTTTGCTGTGACAACAAAAGCAGAGGAAAAAAAAGATCCATTTGGTTTCCTATGAAGAACCAAACAAGAAGCCATTATTGTCAATGACACAAAAACTCATTATTGATTCCAAAATTTTAGAACTCATCCTCCACTATATGGATGCAGCAAGCCTTCTCCGTAATTAATCAATATGATTTCTTTTCATTTTTGTACATTAGAGGCTCTTAACAACGGAAGAAAATTTTATGTTAAATAATATATTTCCTTTTTAAAACATATCAAAGAACTATAATGAGAGGAGAAAAAAGTATTCATATTTGCTATTAGTAGTGAAGGGAATTTGAGTTATTAGATGCAGACTCTATGTTTCACGGACCAACTGGAACAATACAAAAACGGTTTTAGCTTAGATAGTTTGGTCGATCAACGATACTAGTGAGAATGAGAATGTAAGATATCAAATAAAGTTTGAAATTAAAACTTTAAATTTAAAGTGAATAATAACGTTCGAATAGGAATATGATCCTTCAAAGTATGTCAAGCTGATTTGCTAGAAAAAAAAACATGAAATAAATGTGATCTTTAATTTGAGGGAGAGAAGTAAGATATCAAATAAATATCCATATTGAAAATCTAGATAAGAAGTATCTAATATAAAGAGATATTTAATTCTGATTAGTACGATACCTTGTGAGAAATAATCCAGAAATAAATCCATGCAGACCATTTTCTTAAGTTTAAAGTGGAAAATACAGTACTAATTTGACAATAAAAAGTTGGATATGGAATTTTTGTCCAACAAAAAAAAAGAGATTGGATGAACTGATTGTAACTAGAATATGATCTGGATCGATGATGAACCGATGATTTTTTTGAATAGACTAGGATCAGACTAGTTTAAGCTTTGAGTCTGACAAAACTCAGTGAATGGTCTTACGCTCAGATCATATTAGACTAGTCCATTCCGTGAATTTCAGAAGAGTTTGATAATTATTCAGAAAATGTCGAATTTTCGGATAGGAATAGTTGGATTCAGACAAAAAAATTGTGAGATATAGACAAGATGATTAGGCTTGTCATCTCGAATCAGTTAATTTCAATGCATAGAGTGATAAGTGGCGGGTACAATCACTTTACCAAATTGTGTACTAATAAGTGGTCTTGCAGCTGTGCGAGCTTGCGTCTGTGGTAAGTATTCTGCAAATACATTCATACAGTTGTCGGGATTGTCGTCTAATGAGATGGGCCTAGCCTAGGCCCAATTTTAGATTCTGTTTTTTTTTTAATCAACAAGATTCTTTTAAATATAGACCAGATATTGATGGGGCTGTGAAAATCACCTCCAATGATGTAATCTCATCTTCAGCGTATGAGATAAATTTCTATTATTTTATCAAAAAAAAAGAGAGAGATTTATCTCTCTTTCACAAGAGCCAAGCTTTAACAGGTACCCACTCGTATCAGGTTTATATCACACCAAATGGAAATCAAATTTAAACTATTCGAGAAATGACTTTTGCTTCGAAATTATTGAATAGGAAACAGGAGGTATGAACACCACATTCATTATTTGGTGGGGCGTGTCCTTTACCCATCATTCCACAAAAGAAAATACAGGTGTTATGGACTCTTTTACCAGCGTTAATCACACCCCCAAAAGCTTTATAGTTTTCAGTTCGGCAAAGGACAAAAAAAATGAAAAATAAAACTCGCAGGCGAGAGGATTAGCAAAAGATCAAAATAAAAATCACGAGAAAATGTTGTTTTGTAGCAAAAGAGACATCATTATTTTCTCCTCTTTTTTTTTTCTTATTTTCCTTCCCTTCGAAGATCAAAGAAGAGAGTTGTTGTGGGTGGTTTTCTGAAGATGATTACTGTTTTATTTGGATCTGAAACAAGCTCTCTTTGCTGCTCGAACGATATCCTCTACCTGAGGAAGAGCCAATCTCTCTAGGTTAGCTGCATAAGGCATTGGAACATCAGCTCCTGCTATCCTTTCCACCGGAGCATCCAAGTACGAAAAGCTCTCCTCTACAACCGACGCACTGATCCATAACAACACCAACATTAAATCAATATATATAATTACCCAACCGAGAACTAGAACTTCGTTTTTGATTCAAGGAGGAAAATGAAGTTTCACCAGATTTCTGCACAGACTCCATGCTGAGGGAAACCTTCTTCAACTGTTACCAATCTACTTGTTTTTCTCACTGAAGCATTGATCGTTGCTCTGTCTAGCGGACGGATTGACCGCAGGTTTATTACCTACTCATTTTATAACCCAAAAAAAAGTTGCAGAGCTTACGAGTTTTAAGTAGAATCCAAAGGTTAAAAACTGAAAATCTACATACCTCAGCACTTATTCCCTCTTCTGCGAGCTTCTCAGCTGCCTGGAATCATTTACATTTAAACTAATTTAGAGACAGAACAATGATAGGCCCCAACTTTGTCAAAACACACACAAAGCATGCGAGGCAAAAATCATCTGAAAGGAATGTTTGAGCTATACACGTAGAAAACTAGCAAAAAGAAAAAAAAAACCAGTTTTAGTTACTAAAAGGTGTTCCAGAAAGCTGAAAAATGACAAACCTTGAGGGCAAAACCGACCATCTTCGAGAAAGTTGTTATCGTTACATCTTTTCCTTCTCTTTCAATCTGTTATAGCCAATACATCATTAAAAAATCAACTGCTAGATAGAAGAAAAACGAAGGAGAACACTTCAACACAAAGAGGACGATATAAATCAAGCGACAAGTACCTTGGCTTTGCCTATAGGAAGACAGAAACTTGAATCAAGTGCTTCTTCTGAAATTGGAAATGATTCACCATATCTGCATGACGGAATCAAATTAAGTGGAAAATGTTTATGTCTGTGGCTTTAGACTCTAATCACATGACCAGAGTTCAGATTAGGCGTACTACTTACAGTAACTCGTTTTCAAGGAAGACAACAGGGTCAGGGTCTCTAATGGCAGCTTTAAGAAGACCACGAGCATCTTCAGCTGAATATGGAGCCAGAACTTTCAAACCAGGAACTGAGGCGTACCATGCTGCATAGCACTGCAAAATGTATAACAAAATACCTCATTTAACATCCAGAGATACAAGTCCACAAGCAGTCGCAAACACAGATCATTTCTGGATCCTAGTATTTATCATGTTAGTTAGGGACCACTACATGGACAGTGATAAAATCCTAAATACATCTATCAATCATGTTAGTCATGCATTCTAGGCCCTTCTCTAAGACAGACAGTCATTGTTGTACAGAATTTGCGTTAGCGTTCACCTGAGAATGCTGAGCACCGACACCAGCAGCAGCCCCATTGGGCCCTCTAAAGACAATGGGTACATTTATCTGTCCAGCAGACATGTAATTTGACTTTGCAGCAGAATTTATGATATGATCAATTGCCTGAAACAAATTCCAATAGAGATGTTAGGATACATATAGTGATATAAAAAAAATATCTTTGCACAACAGTGACATAATCCCATAACGCAACAGTGCAAAATAGAACACAAACCAACGCTAACCTGCATAGAAAAGTTGAAGGTCATAAATTCTACAACAGGCTTTAAGCCGGCATAGGCCGCACCAACTCCAATTCCAGTAAATCCAGCCTAAAACATGATAAAAGATGACAGTTAGAATTCTTTCCAATCTAGAAATCGGACATAAGGAATACAACAGCTGTAGAGGAAAGTAATGTATAAGAGATCGAAACCTCGGTAATAGGGGTATCGTAAACTCTCTCAGGACCATATTTCTCCAGAAGGCCTTTAGTGATCTGAGAGTACATGATTAACATCCAGGGAAAAGATAAGTGTCAGAACAAGAGAAAGTACACTAGAAATTTCAATTTCCACCAGGTCAAAGTAATTCTAACCTTGTAGGCACCTTGATATTGTCCAACCTACAAAAAGAAGATAAGAGATGAAATCGCAATATCGATATCTGACTGTATATCAATCATGTAAGCTGCAACTAACCTCTTCACCCATAACAAATACTTTAGGATCTGCAGACATTTCCTCATCGATTGCAGAATTTAGAGCATCTCTGACTGTCATCTAAATAAGAATTTTCATACAGAAAATATAAGTGCCATTACACTACGGTGGTCATATACAAGGAACTAACTATAGACAAAATAACCAAAGATTAAAACAGCTTTATCAGCTTCCGTTTAGCTCCTATATAAGGTAAAGCTGCAGCCTGCAGGCTCTCAAAATGTACATTCAATTCTAGTTTAAGCTACTATATGTTTTGTTTCTGCAATAATATTACTATAAAATCATTTCAAGGAAAGAAAGCCAAGACTAATTGTTCCATGACTATGTATCTTTTACGTTTCTTAGATGCTTCGTTTATTCTTACGAGGTGATCAGTTTAATAATCCTTATTTGTCTTCACTCACTTGCTTATTAACATAAGAGAGACTACAACACAAGGCACATGAAGTAGCTGGATTCGATAAAGACGATACCTCTTTTGAACCAGCTGCATAGCTCCTTGCGGAAACCAAAGCGAACCGCGTCCTTCTGAGAGTCTGTTCAAAAAATCCATTTTCAAAAATTCAGAATCTCAAAGACTCAGATCAAAATCTCAAATCGGTATCGTCAAATGAACAGATAAAAAACAAAAGCAAAGGAGTTAAAGCCTCTTTTACCGAAGCAGAGAAGCCTCCTCCATCGACGGCACTTCGTCTCAATAGTCCCCACATTTTTCTCTCTTCCTGAAAACAAAATCAGCAGTATTCTCAGATCTAACAATCGTCCGGGGGAGATAAATCACAATCGGGAGAAGAGAAATCGAAGGACGAAGGAAGCAGATTAGATCGATTAACGGAGACGGAATTGATTACCTTAGCTTCGTACGATCTACCGCGCCGGCGAAAAGTGAATCGGAGACGGCGGATTCGAAAGAGAGAAGAGACGACGACTCAAAGCTTAAGCGAAAGGGCACTGTTTTTTTTTTTTTTTGTAACAACAAACACAGCTAGATATCAAGAAGAGTAGGTCTTATTCATTGTTGACAAAAAAAAAGGTCTATTCATCAAATCACAGCAGCCGTGCGATTAAGTGGCCTAGGTCATGATCAAATGGTTGACATTTTTCGCATTTATACTTTTTCCTTTCTCTGTGCACCCAAAAAAAAATATACTTTTTCCTTTCTCAGCTATTATTATTATTCCCATTTGATCATATGACTTTTAAAACGTTTTTTTTTTAATATCTTAGAGAGAGAGAATATCAATGTGGAGAGACATAAATTCTTAATAATTATTTTTAGCTCTTTCTTTATATGTGAAATTATAGTTGACTAATGGGAATTACAGATCTTTATAATTCTGAATTGCTAGTTAGTTGACAAAAGAATTGGTAATTAGTTTAAAACCCCCACAAGAAAAAACTGTAGCTCTAGGACTAGGGGGTGACTGGTAAATGATCTGAGTGTTATTTTTATAGCCACTTTAATTTGCCAATCGTACTTTATGAAAATAATTTTAAGCTACACCCCAAAGTTTTTGATTTTGTAAATCAATTTTTTTATAGCTTTATATTTAGGGTTTAAACAACAATAAGATCTACAACTACAATAAAAACTAAGTCACAGCCTCTACCTATCAAGCTATAACTAATATTTTTTTGTGTGCATAAAATGTATATTCAGACATGGATTTGGTCTTGTTTAGATATTTTGAAAATAAGAAAAACAATAACCACTAATAGGATTATTAGTTTTGGTTGTCTTTGGTTTGGTTCAGGTTGATAAAAAACCTGACCTCTGATCAATTGCTAATTAGTTTACCACAAGAAAAAAAGAAACAAAATCTGAAATCATACATAATCAATCAATCTTTCTGCTGCAAGCTTGAGGCAGAATCGCTAGTGTTAGTTTCTTTTTGCTTTCTTTCGGCTTGAAGGGATCTGCAAAGCGATTCAAGCTTATCTTTCTGATTCTTTGTCTTCTCCAACAGTTTCTTCAATCTTTCACGCTATTACAAATGTTTAACCAAAAGCATTTGTTATCTTCTATATTGGTTAGTTTCATAACCCACAAAAAAATGGTTTGGTTTACCTCTTCAACGAGTTCTATGAGAGTAAGATCAGATCTCTCTGTTTTGCTCTTCAGGAATGAGTTTTCTTTCCTCAGTTCTTTTATTGCTTTTGACATCTACTCCAAACAGAGATACAGGAGATCAGTTTAACAAAATCACAGAAAAAATTGCATTTGGGATCTTTTTAAAGAACAATGAAGACATGTTTTTACCTTATCGATTTCTTGTTTGAATGTTTCAAACACTTCGTTGCTCTTCACCAACGCATCCTGCATTTATCAATCATGTTTTCTTTATTACAAAATCTTGTGGAAGAAAAGAACATGAATATTGCATTCATGTTATCATATTGAATCCATTTAGGAATTAGGAAGCATGAAAGAGGGGAAGAGAGCAGACCTGGAACTGCTGGAACTTCTCTCCATCAGATGTTAGCTGCACCCGCAAATTTTTCTCGGTTGCTAAAAGTTGAGAAACTTGATCTGCATAAACTTTCATCTGAGACTGTTCATGGATGAGTTTCTCCTCATGCTGTTTGATTTTTAGTTCAGAGATCTGTAGCTCCAATGTCTTCTGCTTCAACTGTTCATTTCAAAAATGAGATGTTGTCAAGCAAATACATCACAAGTTAAAGACCAATAATGTTGGTTACTTTATATATAGTTTGAATATTGAATATAAAAATTGTACTCTTTGCTCATGTTGTTGTTCTGAAAGCATGTATTGATCGGCCAGGTGCTTCAACTTTGTCCTTAACCTGGAGATTAAGACACAAACCCCACTGAAAGTCTGAAATTGACAAGGACCTCTAAAATATTATATGAATATACTCTGCAGAATGTGACTGAGCGTATTTTTTACTTATTGTGTAACAAAACAAAATGTATGAAATACATATATCACTATAAACTTCCTACTCCACTACAATCGAATACGTGGGTGACTGTGTCCTTACATGTCATTTTCTTTTAGTTGTGAGAGGCTTTCATCCTTTTGCTCATCCAACTTTATGCTCACATCCTATAACCAAAGTGAATAAGCAAGGTAAAGAGTATAACATACAAGGAAAAGGATGGTTTGATTTTTGCAAGTTTCTGACAGATGCAAAAAGTAATCTGATATCAGTCTATTACATAGTATCCATCTACGCGAAACTAACATGTGCCAATATTAGTGCGGACTTTCACATGTTAAGGAAGAAGAAGAGGAGATTCTTTCCCTGACTCTCATAGCAAATAAAACAGAAGATTAAAGGAGCATAGAACGAGATGCATCAGGATATGCCTACTGAGGAAGGATAAACAAAGATAATTAACAGTTCTTCTTACTACCAAAATTTCTCAAACTTTACAACCAGCAAAGATCAAAACACTAGGAAGAATTCAAGTGTTAATCTACCTTTATTGCATCCTGGAACTTGGTAGATAACTCTGATCTTAAAGTCTGTCCCTCAGTCGACACCCGCTTGCATTCTTCCTGTTATATAAAGGAAACATTACACCCAAAAAAAGGTTAGTTCCTCAAAACAAGACAATATATATATGGCAAACAAAGTAGAGTAAGAAAGAAGAAGATACCATTAACATTTTGTTTTGACGTTGTAACTCTCTACAAAGTGACTCAAGCTTGTCACGGACAGTAATAGCTACATGAAATTAAAAACAAATGACTTGCTGGCTCATAGAACAATGGAAGTGACACACATTCTACTGGATCCCTAGTTGTTACCAGAATCTCTTTCAGAAAGGACTTGTTGATACTTGAGCATGAATTCAAGAAACTCCTTTTCTGATTTGAACATGTTCTTTGAACTCTTACGCTCCTATCAGCACCACATTGTCATCAGAAACATCATCAAACACAGCATAAATGATTCTGTCCTCTGCTTATGAAAAAAAAAATACTAACTTGTTTTCTGGGTTTGAGCGAATCCATACTTTGAGTAGAGTCCTTGCACAAGTTTGGATTTTGAGTAGACCCTTCTTCTGATACTAACTCAAAAGAAGCAAACAAGGTTACAAAACAAGTAAACTCCAATTAAGAATCAATTCGTTCACATCTCTTACATGTTTGAGGAGGAGATGATTCTTTCTGCTCTAAGCTAAGCTTGCTCGAGACCTCATCAACGTCGTCGCCAGTTTCTTCACACAGCGGAACGGGGAAAGTCCTGGGCTTCTCTGCTTTCTCGATCGGGACATCATCACGGTTCTGGTCGTCGACGAATCCATCGGGTAGGGAATCAACTTCGGGGAGCAAATTCGAGTGCGGTGACTCCATTTTGACTCTCGATCTGGGAACCCAACTACTAATCAGCGAGCGCGATTGAGATAATTACAAGTATGGCGGAGAATTAGGCAACAAGAAAACATATCATAACTTTAATTGGAAAATAACTAAAAAACCTGTGTTTTCTAAGTTCAAGTAATAGACATGGTTTTGAAGACCGGTTCGCCGGTCCGACCGTCTCTCGTCGAAGAATCCGAGTCCAATTCGGTTTATAATTTAGATTTACAAAAAAACACAGTAAAACCGGTTAAAACTGGTAAAATAAGTGACTTGGGTTAATTTCAAAACTCAGTTCTAAAAAATTAACTTATAAGTAATTAATATGTTCTCAATTGTTATTAGTAACATTTAATATTTCATAGAAAATGTTAGTATTTAATTAGTTTTCTATTTAATTTAATTTTATTGAGAAAGAATGTAAAATATATGTATATATTAGCTTTCATATGTTATTTTTATTTTGCCTTATTTATAAAATATGAGACTTCATTTATAAAAATAAATAAATATTGAAATTTATATCAATTTTAGTTTAAATAGTATTCACTTCTTTATTGTATATATTGTTAAATCTATGTTGTTTTTATTTTTCTAGTTAATAAAAGAGAACATATAACATATTATATGTAGAAATACCTCTTTTAAGTCTATATAGTGTAGTTATATATATTTAATTCTTAAAAACGGAAACGTCGGTTCAGTTGAACCGATTCAACCAGTAGTTATACTTAATCGATATCCAGTCCAATTTTTAAAACATTGAGTAATACCAAGAAGGTCAGTTTAAATGTTTCACTCTGCTTTTTACAGTAAAATGGAATAACTTTATAATAATAGAATTGAGTTATTCTTACTCTATTTTAGAGTGAAAATAGAATAATAAACAAAAAATAATAAATAAATTACTCTATATACAAAGTAAACTCATTTTTAAAGTAAAAATAAGATATAATTATAACTTTTTATTCTAAACTTTATTTTAAAATGAAAAATAAAATAAATATCCACGAGAGTATTGAATTAAAAAAAATGATACACGAACCGAACGGATATATCAACTTAAAACTAATGATTTAATACATTTTTTTAATTCAATACTCTCGTGGATATTTATTTTTGTTTGGTTTTAATTTAATCTTGGTTCAGATTTTTTGAATCAATTTTTTTTTTTTGAATTGGGTTTGGATTCTCTTAAAATGTTCAGGGATATAAATATCTCCAATGGTACTTTATATTCATCTATATTCTACTTTAAAATATAATAATTTATTATAAGTTAGATTTGTTATAATAGAGTTATTATATAATATAATAAACCATTAGAGCAAACTCAATTTTATAACCAACATGTTCGGTCACGTTTAGATATTCGTTCGGTCACGTTAAGCAAATCTAACTTATAAAACCAATGATTTAAAGCCAAAAAAAAAAGTTGAGCTTTTGCATAATACCAACATGTTGGTTTCCAAGTATATTCGCCACTAAGGAACAACGATCCAATATATCAACCTAAAACCAATGATTTAATACATTTAAGTTAGAAACTATAATAAAAAATATTGAAATGAGTCGTACCTTTGTCCATGAATACGTAGTAGCAAGCAAAGTGAGAGTAACTCCATAGTAACCATCAACTTCAAATTTAGTAGATCCTGTGTTTTTTCCACATTTCATTTTTTTTTTCATTTTTAATAACTCAAGATAATATGGGTTTAGATTCAACCGACTAATCTTCTGGATGTTTTTTCAGCCGTGTTATATATATCTGATTGTTGTAATAAAAATTAGATACTCATGTTGTTTAATTACACAAACGGATATATATGAGATGGTAAGTTTCAAATTCAAAATATTTAGTATATTTTCAAACCCACCTTACCATTGAACAACACTTGTGTGGTTATTTATATTTGTTTAGGTTGTAAATGATTTTGTTGTTGAACAATTGTTTTCATTTTCTAACTCAAAAGCAAAATATACAGTTACAAACAGTCACCAATTTTGTTTATTGCACAAGTTCAACTACATCTTTTCACGCGAAATAAAAACAAAACAAAAAAAAATCGTGAGACACTAATTTATCCTCAGAGAAGACGAACAAGTGGTTGTACAAATTCTGAAACAAGAGTATCTTTAAACAAAACAAATGGCTAATTAAAAAGCTTATTAGTAGTTTCCATGGTTGGGTGCTTTTTGAGTATTCGTCGCCCCTTACGTTACACCACACACCGTTCGTCCTTCAACAACATATATTGTACGTTTGATCACTGGCTCGATTTTTCTTGCACCACACGAGCATGAGTTTGGTTGCCCATGCATCCTCTACCAGCATAGCACGGTGCAGTTACATTTGCTAAATACTTCCTTGGCAGTCCCATTCCGAATCTCTTTCCTTTTCTTTCTTTTTTCTCCTTTTTGACGATGCCTTCATTTTGATGTGTAGTAGTCTAGTCATTAGAATACAAATATATCAATGTTAGAGAGCTTCGTATATATAATATGAATGATGAAGATAGATGAATGTGGTGTACTTTAAATATATATGGGCAAGTTACTTAAATTGTTGTAAAGAGATACATGTACCTCTTTTGGCTTTATGATGACACTTTCGGTTTCCATCGACTTTCTCTTGTCATCACCATCTTTTTCTGCCAAAAGAATGGATAGTTTTAATAAATTCAATTTAATTTGAATCTTGCTATGGATCTAAAATCATCAAGCAAACTAAACATAGACAAAAGCTACGTAATATCTATAGCATTCTCTATAGAAATGAAAACATATCTAGCAATCATATGCACCTTTGAGAGAGCTTGTAAATTGTTTTTCTTATTTTACATTTTATTTGGTACGTATAATTGTATATATGTAATTATGTAAAATATAGTAAACGAACGTGTATAACTCACCTTTATCATCATCATCATCATCTTCGTCATCATCAGAAGAAGTAACATTAATGCAATAAACCCTAAAGCTTGGAGATCCAGGACATATCATCCTCTCATCAAAATTGCTCATCCTCCCTTCATCATGATCAAGACCAACATCTCCTTGCTTCTTAGCAATGATGTCCTCATCATGATCATCATCATTTCCTTCTTTCTTAGTAGAGATGACATCATCATGTTTGTTCACAACCTCTATCCCCTCTTTAACATCATTTATCGAAGAAACCTTCTCATAAATAACTTCCTTCTTCTCTTCCACGTGATGGTCAGGCGCAGGAGCCACCTTAGCCGACAGCTTCAAGCTGTCGTCGTTCTCCTCCGCCTCTTCTCCGTCCTCAGAGGAGCCGTGCCTTAGAAGCTCCTTCTTGGACTGCGTCTGGCTCCCTTTCAAGACGCTTGCATGGCTCCTTTTCTTCATCTCCTCTAATCTCCGCCGGAGAAGCGGACGTATTCCCTCCGGAAGTGGCACAACGCCGCCCTCAGCCGCTCTCGCCCCCGCCGCACCTCCTAGCCTTGAGCCACCGCAACCCATATTCAATAAAACTAACAAATAGATACCAAAAGGATCATACAGCGGCGGTTGTGTGGCGGGAGAAGATTCTTGGATAAAAGGCAAAGAAGAGGAGAGAAGAGAGCCAATTTGATTGGGAGATTGTGATGAATGGAAGATAATATTTAGGAATCAGAGAAGATTATTAAAGGGCTGAGATTGTGTGATGGCTTGATTGGTTAGTTGCAATTTATTTGCTATATTTGGTAAATAGTGTTTTATTTGTGGCAAATGCATGAGTTGGTTCTTAACTTCTTATTTAAGTGACCTAATCATTCTTGTTGTCATTTTTGACTTACAGGTAGCCTCTCCTGAACTTGCAGATAACTCTAATGACTAAATTTCTAAATATACTCGTTGACGCATTGCTTCAACTTATCTTGAGCTTGCATTTTAGAGAATCTTCTTAATTAGTTTTGTCTTTGTATTTACTTATGAAGCTCTTATATACAGATATATAACACTACATAAATAGAGAAGAACTTTTTATTTTTGGTTAACCATCCGGCAAGAGTTCTGTTTAGCCATGGGCACATTTATCTGAAATTGAAGAATTGAACCGTTTTGAACTGAAATAACTAGAAACAAAACCAAACGTAATTTCATAAATATTTGGACGCATTCTATATTTTTGGAACCAAAAATCGCAACCGAACCAGAATCAACTTGAAAACCGGATGAGTATCCAAAATTTTAAAATACAGATTATATATCTTAAATTATCAATTATACTTAATCTCCTAAGAGCCAGTATATCAAAAAATGCTATTTATAAATCAAATATTGTAAAATCACTTGAATATTAATGTAGCCAAAATATTTAAACGACGCAAATTGCTCGATGTTTTTTTATCCGGACACCCCTAAAATTACTCATATTTAACTATACATATTATCCTAAATTATCCAAAAAACTGAAACTCAACATAAACTAAATTGAACTTGTTTTTCCGGATATTAGCTAGTTCCTACCCGAACTGAAACTAAAATAACCGAACCATAATCCAACCGGATTTTGTAAATAACTAAACGGTTTCTAAATTTCTAGAACCGTAAAATCAAAAACCGAAATGCCCAAAACCGAAATTGAATCAAGAGTCAAACCTCCATGGGTAGTTCTTTTTATTTACATAGCTAAATTGAACTCAATCACAACTAACAAGAGAGGGCTAGTTGAAATATTCTAGTAACATATTGGTTGAGTCGAGAAAATTATTTTGATTGTAACGGTGATATTGTGAAAATAATAAAACAAGAACGATGATTGTTGTGGGGCTTGGAAGGGAGTACCGGTATCTTACTACAGTATTGGTGGGGCATATAATTTGACACTTAATCAAGCAAAGATAAATAAAAATGGGCCTTTAATGGGCTTGTGACCCAATAAGCACGAAAGCGGCGCCTTGTTTTAATCTATCTTTGGGATTCTTAGGGTTTCAGTTTCGATTCCTCTTCTCCTCCTTCTTCGTAGTCGAGCAGAGACAGCTATCTACCGCCATGGATCCTAACCTAGCCAACAACCCCCAATTGATTCAATTCCTCAGCGTAAGTCTCCTTTAATTCTTGTTTCAATAAAATCTAAGTAGTAGTTGTCATGCCTGGACCGATGTAGTGTGATGTTACAAAAACTGTTTGTATGTGTTTTTTGGTTCGTGGTTTTATTTATGCAAGAGATGATGATAGTTGTGTAAGGAATGGAGTATGGGTTGGTTTTGCAATGAAAAATTTTAGTTTTAGCACAAGTTTGATATCAATTTTCAAATTTAGCAATAATGAGTGATTATTTTCATAATAACTAAATTTATGATGAAAATATACTAAATTATATTTTAAAATATTTAGAAATTCAATCTCACTCGTCAAACCATAAACATTTTTTTAAATGTGGGAATTACAGCAAGAAAAAGAAAGGGCAATGGCGAACGAAGTGGTGGCGAAGATAACAAGCTCGTGCTGGGACAAGTGCGTGGACAAGCCAGGAAGCAAATTCAGCTCCAGCGAGTCTTCTTGTCTCAGTAATTGCGCCCTACGCTACATGGACATGACTATGCTCATCATGAAACGCTTTCAGCAGCAGTGATTTTGATTCTCATTTTATCAATGCATCATGTTACTTCTTTCTTCCCTTTTTATTTATTACTATGAAAACCTTTTTTTTTTCATCTCTTCTCATGGCAACTGGTGTTGAACCCCTCCTGCAATAATATTCTCTCGGATGAATTGTTGTAGGATTCTTTTATGGTTAATGTGATTGAGATTGTATTTGATGGACTAATGAAAAATGGTCAATAAGAATAGTACAAGAGTCTCTGGTTTCAACTTTGCTGACACATTGAGATTTATGGTGAAATGGGATGATGGATATATTGTTTTCTTTCATAATATTTAGCTTAGTACTCACAAGTCTCTTTTGAATGTCTGCTTTTCAATTGCCAAGTGAATGCATCATAAAGATTGATAAGCTATAATACTCTACCTTTTATGTTGTCAAGTCCTAGTTAAATTCATGGATTGCGAAAGTAACTCAAAAAAGAAGCAAATAGAATAAGTTGTTTGAAACTGGTTTGTCGAATCCCATCTTCTCCAAAATCACTATGAGTTCGCTGGATACAGAGCACTCAAAACTAAAATAACTCAGACTAAGGAATCATCAAACAAAAACATTTGAATGTGGAGAAACTCTTAGCATATAAAGAACAAGCCAAGTCCTTTCTTAAAAAAGCAGTATAATGATCGGAGTAAGAGGATTTATATATTCATGGAATCCCTTTGGGAGCAACATTGGGCTCGAAGCTTATGCAGCCGTTTCAAAGTCGGACTATACAAGATTCTTGTGAAATACTATCTCCAAGCAGCAGCAGTGAGTGCAAACATGGAAAGCTACCAAAGCAATCAAAATCCAACTAGTCAAACTCATTGACAAGATGATGAAAAAACAAAAAGCAATAGCAACAAGAGACTACAACTACTATACATGTGGTTTGACACAACACCAATTTATTAAGTCAAAAGCTTCATTTCATAACTGAAAAATTCATTCAGATAACTTGTAGAAAATTAAACAAGCAATAGCCAATAGCTCCCACCAGCTTGGAGAATAATCAGAAACCAGTACTAACATGAACTGAATACCCGAACCGGATCCGATCCGAAATGAACAATATTCTTTTATTCTAAATCAAAGTAAATTTATTCAAATTAAATCCAAAACCCTTAGTCTTTTTTTTCAGATACAACTTTTCACTTTCCTCAGTTGGTGTATCCGCCGCCGTTATTACCGTAATCCTTGACGTGGAAACCATTGGCAGAGCCAGGTTTCTTGTAGATTTTAAGATGAATGCCTGGATCGTGATGAGCCGCCGCTGAGTTGTAAACAATAGAGTTGTTTATCATCTGAACGTTACTGTTCATAAATGCTTTCATAGGAAGCTTCATATTATTGTTATGGTTCTTAGTCGTTTCCTTCTTCCCTTCTCCTTCATCACTGCTACTACTGCTTTGAACTCTCCGTCCATTCACTGAGGAATGTGTTCCTTCTCTGGTTTTGTTGCTTGAAGGAGATTGTATGATCTCCATTACAGCACCTTTGTTTTCACCCGCAATGGTGATCACTCGAGTGCGCATTACGTTTTCGGAAGTGTTCTTGTTCTTGTTGTTGTTGCCTTGATGATCATGGTGCTTTGGTTCATGGAGTTGGCTTGTTTTCACGGCAGTGAGAATGTTTTTCTGAGTGGTTTCACGTCCGGAATGCAACTCATGAGAAGGTGGGAGATGAGTGTAAGGTGAGAGTACTTTTGGTGGTGGTGCTTTTCGAGGTGGTAAGGCTTCATGAACCTCCTTGGGAGATGGTGGCGGTGTCAACGGAGACTTAGACTTTGTTGGCGTAGGTGGGGACGTGTGGCGGCTGGACGGTGAATGATATGGGGACCGGTCTTGAGGAGGTGGAGGTGGAGGAGTTTGCTGACGTGGAGGCGATGAAGGTGACGGTTGTTTCGTGGGCGGTGGTCTGACTACGACCGGACGGGCAGGGGTTTGGCGAGGTGGTGGAGGAGGGTCGCTAGAGCCTTGTGATGTAGGCCTAGCGATGCTAGAGAGACGGAACCATGGACGAACGTTAGACATTATATTTTTTTTATTTCAAATGTAAGATGTTGCTAATGTGAAACACACAATGGACTGATTCAAATATGTTACCATAATGCGTATATAAAGGGGAGCACGAGAAACATGAAGGAAAAAAAAAGTAAATGGAGAAGAAAGGTATCTGATCCATGCAACAACATTTCCAGCTTGCAAACACCACTTTTTACGACTGCTATTAATCGTCAAGTGTAAATTTCAAGTTTTTTTCTTATTAGTTATATTTTTCACCGTCAAAAGAACAGTTTATATTCTATATTCGTAAACAAAAGACGTAAAGTATCTTTACCTCGATTCCATAGTTTACTCTATTTTATTTTTTACTCTTTACTCCATTTTCCAATCCATTTTTGAGTAAATTACGAAGTGAAGATCAAAATATCCTTAATCAGTAGAAAAAATTATGCACCATAGTACCTCGAACTACTTGCAGAAAGCATCAGTATGTGAATCTTTGCGTCCATATCTATTTTTTTTTTGAAATTTGCTCGACCAACAAAACATGGCATTATCATTTTTTTGGGGTAAGATCATGGGCAGAAACTCATGATTTGAGTTTCAGTTTTAACCATACACTTTAGTTGTCTCCACTTGATTCTGCAAGAATGAAAAAGTGCCTTTAATTAACAATGAGGAGAGTAGTGTTTCTCCACTGGTTTTGAGAGACATATTATTCTCATACTTTTGTATACTTTTAATATGAATGGTTGATGTTATTCCATTTAGGTTGATTTTTGGGCAAATACCTTTTTATGCAAGGATTATTAAATATATATGTTGGAAAGGAAAACTTTAGAAACTAAACATCGAATAGTATCTCTGTTATAAGAGCATGTTTATTGGGGGATCTTAGTGGGTCTCTTAAGGCGTGGGACCCACTAAATCCCCCAAAAACCATCCCTTAAATCTCTTAACTAAGAGACCCTCTCTCCTTGGTCCTTGCACTATTCGCGGGCCCCACTGACACGTGGCAACCCGCGATTGGTGCTTTTAATTTTTTTTTCAAAAAAAAAAAGAAAAAAAAACAAGGACCCCATTAGGGTCCTTGCAATAAACTTGCTCTAAGCATCTTCTTCAGCTTTTCTTTTCATGTTCACAAAGTTTAACCGTACAATGTATTGGTCACTAGTCTGATACTGAGCCACTAATTATTTCCTTTTAACAAAAACATACATTTTATATATGAAAAATACACTTTTATAAGAGTTTAGTAGAATCATCAACAATTGGCAAAAAAATAAAGAATTATCAACAAAACAATGGATATAAGTTTTAATATCTAAACTGATCAGAAACTTGGGATATAAAAGAATAGAATTTGAAGGAGAAAAGCTAAATGTTTTGTTCGTTCGGGAAAAAAAAAGCTTCAACACTGCTACACACGCGCTATTTAAAGCTGGTGATGTCGAAAAAAAGAAGAAGCTGGTGAATGAACATTATGGGCCGGTTGCATAAAAGCCCAAATAAACAGGGTCACTAACACGCACGCATCAAGGAAAGGTGTGTCAGTGTCACTAACGAAAGCTTTCTCCGTCTTCGTTGTCGTCGTTGTCATCTAGGGTTTTTGTTTCTGAGATTCTTCAAGGTGAAAAATCTTAAACTTTCCGGGAGAGGACGGTAATTCGAATATGTACGATTGCTTTTGCCGTTGTAAAGTTCTGATCTTTTTGTCGATTACTTATTGGTATTGCATCGTTAGCAGCAAATCGATATGAGGCCGGTGTTCGTGGGGAACTTCGAGTACGAGACTCGCCAATCGGAGCTCGAAAGGTTGTTCAGCAAGTACGGCAGAGTCGAGCGAGTTGACATGAAGTCTGGTACATAGCTTACGCCGTGGATCTAGTTGATGTTACTTTTGATATAGGGTTCTTGGTTTGTGCAACTTTGAGGACATTGAATCAGTGTTAAGAGAACTCGTTAAGGAACTGTTAGTATTACACTAGAGATGAACAAGTTCTCGTATTTAAGTTTTTGTTTGGTCGCAGGAGGTAAGGAGCATTGAGCTTCCTGCAAATTATATTCATGCCTTGTGCCTGCTCAGTCTAGAGATTTACTCCATACCTTCATCATCCATTGCCTTGTTTCTCTTCATGCCTTCCATATCAGAATGGTGAAAGCAATTGCCTTTTGCAATCATTCAGAATTTAGAAAAATTGGATTTTTGATTACCTTTTGATTGACTACAACTACACACTTCTTTGTTTTCTACTACATCATGGATCGCCTCTGCATCTTATGTACACCAGCCTTCACATTGATGCAGGTCTTTTTTTTTTTATTTAGTTTCCATTTTCTCTAGGTTCTCAACTAAAAAGGTGTCTTTGTTCTGCCTTGAATCCTGCATTTGCAATTCTGTGGCTGCGAAAACAGTTTGTCGATATATGCTCTTCGTTTACTTATCCTTGCGTGTGTGTCTTTTATTTCTTGCAGGTTATGCTTTTGTGTATTTCGAAGATGAGCGTGATGCTGAGGATGCAATCCGTGGGATTGACAATATCCCTTTTGGCTATGAGAAACGCAAGCTCTCTGTCGAATGGGCTAAGGTATCTCTCTCTTTTCTTTCTAGTGACTCAGATGCTCTGTTTTTCTTAAGAGAGCTCTAAGTTTTCTTCTGGCTTTCAGGGCGAACGTGGGAAGCCTCGTGATGGAAGGGGAGCCTCGAACCAGAGGCCAACAAAGACACTCTTTGTCATCAACTTTGACCCTATCCGCACAAAGGAGCGTGACATTGAGAGGCACTTCGAGCCGTTTGGTAAAGTTCTCAATGTCCGCATCAGGCGCAATTTTGCATTCGTTCAGTTTGCTACCCAGGAAGATGCAACCAAGGCCCTTGAATCTACACAAAACAGGTAACAACTCTATTACCTCTCTTTTTATCTAACAGATAGTGATTGATGACCAACTTGACATCCTCCTTTGGGCAGCAAGTTAATGGACCGGGTTGTTTCTATTGAGTATGCGTTGAGGGATGATGACGAAAGAGAAGATAGATATGCCCCTAGTCCTAGAAGGAGATCTCCTAGTCCAGTGTACCGGAGGCGTCCCAGTCCTGATTATGGCCGTGCTCGCAGTCCTGAATATGACAGGTACAAGGGTCCAGCTCCTTATGAAAGACGCAGGAGTCCAGATTATGGACGTCGCAGTCCAGATTATGGTAGAGCTAGGAGCCCAGGTTATGACAGATACAGGAGGTAACAACAATTACTTGGCTTGTAATTGTTAACTGTTTGGATTATCGATTAAATTTCATTGGTTCTCTAGTTGTCTGAATTTTAATGTGTTTCTTTTAACAGCCGGTCTCCTGTTCAGAGAGGAAGAGGTTGAAGATGTTGTTTCTCAATGTGGCTCCGAGTGGTTGGGGGTTCTCTATGTTAGTCTGAAATTAGAACGTGTTTCACCAGTTGCTACGACTTGAATGGTACTTACTTTGCTTGCTCTTTGTGCTTGTAGTTTTAGTAGCTTATAATGACGGGAATAACTTTTTGAAATGATTTCAAGGTTTGGATTCTCTCTATAAATCAATCAGTTTTCAGGGCCAAAAGAGCTTTTTTTTATATTAAGAAACATTTATAAGTTTAGGAGAGAAAGATAATACACAAGAAAAAGTTGGTCATCATCAAGGCAGAGAAGAGTGGTTGTGATTGCAGAGTTCTTGACTGATTGCTTTCTCCAGCCAAGTTTCTGCATCTTCCATCATCTCAGGACTTAACCGAACCATGAGAACGCAGAACTCGGTTTGGTTAAGAGCTCCATCGCCATCGATGTCTCCTTCTATAATCATTCCTTCTGCATCTTCCTTGCTCATTCCTTCAATCCCAAGTACCCCTGAGTTTCTCCTTAGACTCTCAGCTGTGATCACATCTCTCTCTGGATCCGCAAGCAAACTGAAACCTTTGCATAACTCTTCTACAAACTCTTCTACGTCCATTTTCTCCGCCATGATTGGTAACATATCTTCGTACTTGGTCTCCATCTTCGTAGCAGTAGTTGTTGTTCCTAGTACACAAGCTTTCTTGCTTGGTGGTTCCATTAGAGGAGGAAGATGATGAGTGAAAGAGAAAGATAGAAGAGACTTTATGAACTGGTTTGATTGATTAGTCCACAATGGGATTGGATATATAAGTGAGTAGCGTATCTCTACCGATATGGTTGTCACGTTCGAACCTAATCGTGTGGTCTATAAACTCTCAGCCTTGAAACCTTCTATGTTTGATTGTTAGAGTTGAAGAAATAAACGGATGTGATTCATCTAACGATGATTCGTTTTGTGTGTGTACGGACTCACCTGATTATTAAGTAGTTTCCTAGCAACTTCCAATGGTGCCGTGAATACGACGTATTCCCACTCTGATCATGATGTATATATTATTATCAAATGAGACAGAGATGTGTGTAATTTCGCAGAAGTTTCGTTTTCTTGATTTCTTCTATCGGATCTTTCGATCTTTTTTTTTGTTTTTGTTTTTTGGTGGTGTTATGTTTATGAATCGGATTCTCTTACAATATAACGACAAATAATAAATTTGTCTCCTTCTCCGACCAACTGCTAACTGATTTGACGTTACGGTAATTATTTGTCTGAATTTGAGATGTTACTATTAATCATTCACCAAGAGTTAAGTAATGTTTGTTAATACTACAAATGGTTAACTCGTTTCACTGAAGTTATAATATTAAAACGTTGAAAGACGCATATAAGGATGTAAGGTGGCCAACTCCATCTTTGTATGTATATTCTTTACTTTCAATTTGGTCCAGGCAAATCAAATATACCTCTAAGTAGGCATGGACAAAAAAATCAGAACTAAAAAACTAAAGCGGAACCTAACTAGACTGAAACACTTAAATATCTGAATGGTTTCTATATTTCTATATAAATAATAATCGAACCGTACCGAGAACATATACGTTCCTGAATATATAAAAATTGTAATTATATATAAATATAATATAACTAAAGATATATTTTTAATTTACAAATTTGTATATCCAAAAATAGTTTAAAAAAACTAAATTATTATAAAGTATCCGAACTATCCAAATTAATCTGAAATATCAGAGACTTTATCCAAATTATCCTAATTATTTGATATTTTATCTAAAATACCTGATATTTAATCTGAATTATCCTAACCACCCGAACTAACCGAACTGGAATCAAATGAGAACCAAATTTTTTTCCTGGGGTATTTTTCGGTTTCTAGTTTTACTATCCGAACCGAACCGGAAACTACCCGAACAAAAAATATGTTAAATAGTTAATGGATCTTCTAGTTCCCAACCTGAATTACTCGATATCCAAAATACCTGAAACCGAAATGCCAAGGCCCCTACCTCTAAGGGAAAGACTAACACTAATAGGCCGAGTTGAGGTGGACTAAAAACATAGTTCAAAGAACATGCTTACTAAATTACTATCATGTAGTACATACTCCCATTTGCTATGTTACACGTTCCTCTAACATGCTTACTAGAAAAACTTACTATCATGTATAGAGTTACAGGTAGAGTTACAGAGTGAACATACTCCCATTTTATATGTTAAGTTCCTCTTAGTTTCCCAGAAAGTCACCATTTTCAACTTGGGGACATATGCCTCTATCTGCTTTTCGAATTCTTTAGCCTGAAAGAAAATAACATTCTATTGAATGTTTTTTTATTGTATAGTTGACTCGATCCATTTGAGTTAAACTAATATTTATTGGAATAAAGCGAGCATGCGCAGATAAGTCTAAGATTTGTTATACACCAAGCGAATATTGCGTTAGGTTTAAAATATGTTAGAATTTCCCAAATAAGTCTTTGTGTCTATATGCTAGTTATTGATAATTCGAAGACGTAAAGAGCTTTAACAGGGAACTACTGTCACAAGAAAAAGTGGCGTCACGTTCCGCAGTTCATGTCATGAACTAGTCATCATGTAGTTAGTAGTAGACATATACAAATATCATTGTAATTCGTCACACTAATAAAAAAAAAATAGAACGTTTATAAATATTTTAACAACGGTTTCAATGAACATGTTATTTCCAATTTGTCTGAGTTTACATAGCTTTCTCATTATAATATTCTGTTCACGGAATCGAATTATCATTACACAGTAAATGCGATGTCACGTACGGGCATGAGGAAAAGTGCGATTCATTTAAGAAAAGAAAGCTGCCAAGATCCATCATTTAACTTATTACTCTCTCATATTGCTTCTTACTCATTTCAAATTCACCCATGCGATGCTTTTCGGTATTTGATAATCATAAATATATTTTCACCACAGATACTGTAACATTCAAGAGATACTTTTTTATGCAGAAACTTACAAATCTATAATAGATATCATGAATAATCTTTTATGAGACTATTGTATGTACAGATAGAAGAAACGATGAATACATATCATGTAACACTCACGAAATTAGTATTCACATATGCTTCTACCCATACATAACTCCGTTACACATATTTACTAATTAATCATCAAACAAAAGTGGAAAAAACAACAACTCGAATTACCATCAAACCCAATAATAAAACATTAAAAACAACTATTGATTAAACAAAACAAAAACACAAAAAAAATAAGGAGAATAAAAGACTATGGTTGTGTTAGCTAAGTTCTCAACTTTAACTAAGATACCCCATGTGACTATATGAGGCAAAATATCATGAAAGAAAAATTAGAAAGCTAACTTCATAATCCCATTTGATCATTTTGCTTCACCATGAAGATCCTCCTCCTGTAGTATTGAACATCCCACTCCAGTATCCATTATTAGGGCTTGGAGAATTATTATTATTATTATCACCATGACTCTTCTGTTGTTGATTACCATCATGATCAACTTCTTGTGTTATGCTTGATGTAAGCTCCTTCATTTGATCCCCAAATGGAAACAAAATCCTACCTTGATGATGATCATTATGATCATCAGACCTACTGTTGTTTGTGTCCCATCCCTTGATGATCAGTAGAGAAAGAGAGGTTACTTGGCTTGTAATCAACCATTGTTGGAAACCCTGAAGAAGTGTACAGCACATTGTTTGATGAATCCAACATTGGACCAGAAGGCATAAATGAGTTCATCCCTGATCTTGAAGAAACATTAGCTCCTGTTCTTAAAAGCTCAAGAGCTGAAACAGGAGACGAGGAAGAACCATAGAGAGACGATGATGATGAAGGCTGCTGATGAGTTCCTTCCATCTTAGGCATCTGAAGAAACTGAGACATGTGACCATGATGTTGATCTTGCATGACCGGGAAAGACAACAAGTTGAGGTCTTGTGATGACCCTTTTGATTTATTAGAGATTTGGTTTGAGAAGAGAATTGGTGGGTTTAGATCTGGAAGTGTTGTAGTCAAACCAAGTGAAGATGGTGTTGTCTGAAGGATGTTTGCTGAGGAAGAAGATGACCTCTTGTTCTTTTTTGAGCTTCCTCCAACGGGAACATTCCTAAGAGAGCCACCTTCGGTCCAATACCTTCGACAACCTTTGCAGAAGTATCTTGGTTGTGTTAGACTATAGTTGTTGTAGTAACAAAACTTTGTGTTGGTTGAGTTACATCTTGGACAATTTACTTTCTCTTGTGGTCTTGCTTTCCTCTCTACGGTATTATTGTTGTTGCTTACGCCGGAGACGGTGGCTCCTGCGGCTGAGACGCCGTTAGATGTGAGCATGGTGTTTGGCCTTACATCGGACGTGGTGTTTGGTTGATGTATATTGTTATTTGGAATCATGATTTGCTCCATTGGTTTTACGTTCATCATATCTTGAAAGCCCTAGAACATTTACATTGAAACAACTAATTCATTAAAGAAGCCAAAAAGGAGCTAATTATGGTTTAATTTTGAAATCCTATATCAATATATAGCACAACTAGACATAAATTACATAATAAGCTGGCTAAAGATATAGACATGTAACTAATCGCATCATGCTTCTCAAGATCAAGCAGAAAAATGAAACATGCACATTAGATTTTCCTTGTTTTGGTATATCCTATAGATCTATACTCTCTCTGTTTCATTATAAGTGTCACTTTAGATTTTTGCACACGTATTAAGAAAACAATTAATTTTGCATATTTTCTATATAAAAACACAATTACCTATACATCTAACCATATTTCAACCAATAGAAAAATAAACTGCAGCATAAAATTAATAAATTTTGCATCGAAAGTCAAACACGACACTTATTTTATAACAAAAAAACTTTCTATAATGACACTTAATATAAGACGGAGGGAGTATAGGATTTTGTGGAAAAAAATGAAAAGAGATGAACACCAAGAACAAAGGGTAAATAACAAATCACGACTTTTAATTAATTTTCTGTAACCATTGTTAATAATCAAATTAAAAGGCTGAGAAAAGTAAATTGTGAGCTATATTATATCCTTATTGTTTTCTTTCTAACCTCGAAACCTACATAAATGATAAATTTTCCCATGCAAATCTTTCATTGTAATATGTGTAATAACTCTTTAAGAATTAATATCTCTATATTATCTTTACCAACAAACACATCCAGAATATGATTTTCACTAAATATAACAACAACATATGCACACACACATAGATATGCATATAATTAAGTATGTAATCTTTCAAGGATCATAGAAGAGAGAAAGAGAATAGAGAAGAAAGAGAGGTAGCTAAGAAGAAACATAACAGAAGAGGCAAAGTAAGATCTTATAAGCACCTGTGTCCACTTCGTAGCGTCCATAACTTCCGACAAAGAGAAAGCCAGAGAAAGATATGTGTGGGTTTTGAGTAAAAGGCCAAAGAGAAGAATGTTTTTGAGTTTTTTTTTTCGCTTTTACTTTGTTTGTGAGTGATGGCTCTTCTATGCGTTGCCTTTAACTTTATGGATGATGAAAAAGAGCCAGCGAAGAACGGAGAAGAGAAGCACTCGAATTTTTAACTTATTATTTTAGAGAATATCTCTTTTTTTTTGGTTCAACTAGGGAATATATATATAAACATTTTCTTATGCATTTTAAATAGGAAACATATAAAAGATTTTAGGTTAGATGACCAAGAAAACATGTGATATTAAAAAATTAACCAGAAAATATATTTTCTATAATATTTACTATTTTCTTTTTATGTAGCAATTTCATTTGTTATAGTTTAATTATGGTTTATTGGATCTTGAAAATAATATGTATGCCTAATAACTTAAATGTAAGACTTTAGAATAACATTTTTGGATAGAAATGATAATATGCCATTTACACTATCAGTATGAACTAAATGAAAAGTTCAAAACGATGAGCTATTATTTTATCAATTGTAATTTCATGGCATCATCCTAACTTAAATGTAAGACTATAGAATAACATTAAAAGTGATAATATGCCTTTAGGTGATCAATATGAACTAAATGAAAAGTTCAAAAAGATGAACTAAATGGTTTGATTTACAGATTATTTTATGAATTTTAATTTCATTGAACCATCCAGCCAATTCGGGAGTAAACTATGGACTAAACTTTCAAGAAAGAAAAATTCGGTTATAAAAGAATAAAAGGAGGAAAAAGAAAAAGTTGGGTTTGTTGATTTTGACTAGTGATGATGTCTCGTGACCGCTCTCTGTTGATAGCTCTTTCTGGTCCCTCTTGATAGAATATACTTTTCTAAGAGAAAAAAATCGTGTGTAGGGAAATTATGTCCTTTTGTTAAAATAAAATAACTCTTATGTGCATCATATAATGCATAGTGTGAGTGGAACTATGAGTTGTATGCTATTTCTTGGCCTCCCGTTTTGTGATTGGATACTATTTGTTGGCCATATGGTCCATCAAATCACCTAGCTAGATTTTTAAAATCCCAATACCATACCTATATGTATATACACCACATGTCTTGCGGACATGTGATTAGTGGCTTTGACACCTAAATTTAGTTCTACTTTAGACTTTACTATTCAATAGTATACTATACTGGCACCGATCTAGATTTATGAAACTGATGAGCCTAGTTACCACAGTTTTGTAAATAAGCATTCTTTAAAGTACTATTTTATCATTCTATTATACCTTTGTTGGTGTTGGATGACTATGATGTTTTTTTTTTTTTGATAAGTAAGGATGACTATGATGTTTCATAATGTTACCAAACAAACCCAATATTTACTTACATTTACGTGTATTTAGCTATATATTTGGCTTTTCAGATGTAATGAAGGGTCATTACATCATACAATCTAAAGTAAATTTTTAATGAAAGTGATAAAGATCAACTTCTTATGAGAGTATTCAGTGAAATATGACATGTAGTTATAACAAAAAAAAGACTCACGAGAACCTTAAGTCCTTAATTAACCGTGTTAGCTTATAGATAAATGATACTCGTACACGACTTATAAACGCAAATTAATTAAATAAAATAAGAATGGATTGCATCTATTTGGAATTTTCAAGGAGTACAATTTTGAAAAAGAGGACGAGGGAGAGCAGAGGAATGAGAAGACCGACAGGAAGCGACAAAAAGGAGTTGGAGATGGGTCCCACAGTTCGTGGCGTGACTGAGATTTTTATTTATTTTATTGATTTTTCACAAATCTAAAGACTGTTCTAATTTACTTTTCTTTTTTGATGTTGACATTTGTCTTCTCTTACCCAACACCATGTCTCACTCGATATTTATCTCTCTACATATATCATGTCGTTTCACTGTAGCAGCTTCTCCACGCCTGCCGTTTTGCTTTAACGACTTGCTAGTTGCCACAGGCCCACATGTCCTTAAGTCGGGTTTGCAGATCCTTTCTAATAACCATCGAGTATTATATAATTTAGGCCCGATGGTAATTATACATGGCCCAGTAGTTACATATAGTTATCATGTAACAGGCCTGCCCGATACTAGTAAGCAGCAAAACTGATAACGTTTTATGGTGATGTGTAATACTCCCTTCGTATTATAGATGAAGTTTTACCTTGTTACACAAATATTAAGAAATTTACATTTATATATAAAGTACTTTTAAAGATATAATTTTAAAATTATTTAATCAATTATAAAAAATACTGTAAAATTTTATTGGTTGAAGAGTTTCTAATAAAGTTAAAGTTAACCTTAAAACCTCAAAACATACCTTAAAATCTTAAAACATCATTTATTTTGAAACAACATAAACTTCTAAAACATCATGTAAAAAGAAAACAGAGGGAGTACTATCGACTGTGATGAGAGTTAACCAAAGTAAACCAATGGTTTGAAGCAAGAAGACGTGGTATTATAATTGTTACTAAGTGAAAGGGTTTGTCTTTCCACTAGTGACGTGTGATGGTAATGGGGTAGTTACTTGGTCTTTCATGTATTTATAGATGTCGATGCATTTTGGATGAAGATATGAAAAGAAAATTGAAGTAACTTGTGTTCTTGTTCTCTTAAGTCTTTAGGACCTATTAGACTGACATGGAAATGAAAAGGCAATTGTTTCTGATTATAAGATGTAAAATTTATTGAAAATTTAAAATATATAAGTAGAATCATTTGCTGTGATTATATGATGCGAAAAGAGTATCTCAATCAAAAATGTCGTACATGTAATTTTTAGTGTTTTGTTTTGTTGTCTTCACGAGAATCACTTCTAAATCTTATTGAGTCCTTGTTAGTGGATTTCGTTTCTGAGTGATTTAAGGTGTTGATTTGATTCTAAATTGCAAAGAATGATTGTTTCGTAAGTTTTAATAAAATATATAGTTTGCTTAACTGAATTATACCAGAATCTGACTGATTAGTTTGCTTCTAATAAGCCTAGGAACTAATTCTTCAACTTCCTTAAAAGCAAAACATCAGATTCGCATTGTTCAAAAGTTTGCTTAATCAAATCTCTTTTGTCTTATATCAGAGTTACGAGGTGAAATGATGGCAGCATGGTGGGGTGTTCATCATCATCACATATTCAGCAAAACCAGAAGGAACAAGTGAAGACACCATTAGAGGAGAGACCTGAACAACAGGGAGCAAAGTCTTTTAACCCCGAAAGCTTTCAAGAACTTAATACTGATGGAGACAAGGGAAAGTTATGGTTCTATTGGGAATCATAAGTCTTCTGAGAGAAAGCTAACGAATGAGCTACCTAGCTCTCCATGGAATCCTCTCTCGAGCGAGGAAGCTGGACCATGGTGGTGGCGAACTACAGATAAAGATGAGTTAGCTTCCTTCGTTGCACAAAGGTCTTCAGACTTTGTTGAGAATTGTGACCTACCAACACCACAGAAGATGAAACGCTCTTATTACTCTGTCTCTAACCAAAACACCCACGAGAACGGGCCAAGAAGCTCCAAGAACAGAACCGAGGCTTCCTATGATTTAAGCAAATCCGAGCTGCTAGAATCGCTGAGGCGTCATCAAGTACGAGCTAGGGAAGCTGAAAACATGGCTAAAGAAGCGTGCGCAGAGAAAGAGCACTTGGTGAAGCTCTTGTTCAAGCAAGCCTCTGAGCTTTTCGCGTATAAGCAATGGCTAAAACTTCTTCAGCTTGAAGCGCTTTACCTCCAAATCAAGAACAAGAAGATTGAGAACAGCAAGGAGCCTCCACCGGCTTCCATCCCTTGGAGAAACTCCAAAGGAAGAAAGAGAAGAAGCATGAGGAGTAAAGGGAATGGTATTGTTGGTTTAGCTTTGGGGATGAGTCTTGTTGGTGCTGGTTTGCTTCTGGGATGGACTGTTGGATGGATGCAGATGCTATATGTTTCTAGTCAGATATAGAAGAGTGAGAGACCTCCCAAGTTTCACTCATTTTCTCACTGAGCAAACTTAATGATCTTGAAAGTGAGAGCAATCCAAAAAAAAGTGTCATAAAATATTGAAGGAGGACTAGAGTTGCATGAGAGGCAACTCCCAAAATTACATTTTTTTTATTTTACGGCTTAATTTTTTTGTTAATGCTGTGTTTATCAAGAAAACAAAAAGCAAATGAAATGATAATTCATGTAACATATGATTATGTTAAGTTGTTAGCTTGTATATGATGATCTTTCTTAGAATTGGATTTGCTACAGAATTTGAAGATATATTGGAATGTCCTAGAATAATGTAAGGGGACGTCTCTCCATATCTAGGGCTTGTCAAAGAGAGTGTGATCACAAGTTACAGTTTTTTATAATTAATTTGGAAGAATAGATGCAGCGTCTTCCTTTCTTCGACGTTGTGTATTAGTAGCATGTCTTTACTTGAATACGGACTTGAAGTAATGTTAGCAAAAAGGCAATGTGTTATTGAATCATTCTCTTCACCTTCCAAGCAAGTTATAAAGCGCCTCCCCTTACTGATGTAAGTATCTATATGAACCATTTTCTTTTATCTGCATCTTTAGATCTTTAAATATTACTCCATGATTTGCTATCTGATAAATGGGTCTGTTCCAACTTCTTGTATTGTTTTATCATCTCTATGTTTTGCTTCTCATCACTTTGCTGCATATTAGTGTGATTTGTTTGGCTCATCTCATGCATGACTCTGAAAATTCTATGCTTTTGGTCATGGACGATTGTGTTTTACTGTTTTTATTTTTGTCAACTCATGGACGAGTGTTATGACCACGTTTCCTTGATTTCAAAAATAAGGATTTGGGCATATAATAGACTTGTTAATTAGCTCATTGTTTAGTAAAATATGCATAGGCAAACACAAAAGAGAAATACCTTACAATATAGCTTTTTAAAAAAGTTTGTCTTAGAAATAATTTTTAATGAGAAAAGTGATCAAAATATGTTTTACTAAAAGATATAAATATACATTTATATCTTTTGTGTTAACTAATCTAGAATTATAATTTAGAGTTATGAGTGGAATTCTCGAGGTGAAGTTTAAAGTTTTAAAAAATTAAAATTAAAAAATCTAAAGTAAAAAAAACTATTTCGATTATTTTTTTTTGAATTCTATTTTTGTGACAAAAACTTAAAATTAATTATTCGAGAAAATTAATCCAAAAAAAATGCTTCAAGTATTTACTCGGATCCAATTTGATTTTTGAAGGTTATTGCTGGTGTCAAAGGGAAGAAATAGAGCTAATCACAAGCAATGATTTTTCCCATGTTTTCTTACATTCAGATCATCCAATTTCCTTTTTTTTGTATTTGAACTCTTTCTATTTACAAATGAAATAAGCTAGACTTGTCTTGGACATATATATATAGTGTCATAGAGATATTAATTTTACATTATGATGCAACTGGTAGTCTTACATACACTCTTTTTACATCAACTTGATCCTCAATATATAGATCAAGAAAATGATTAGGATTTGTCTTTGTAATACAGTTGGAAATATGCTCAAAGACTTTCTCTTCTCAGCCTGTTGTCTTCCGTGGCATTGCTTGCTTCAATCCCTTACACAAAGCTCCCTGCCTTTCACTAACCTAACCTATTAAGTAAAAGACAAAGACTCAACGAAGAAAGAACCAAAAAAAAGAGAAAACGAATACTAAACCCAAAACTGAGATACTTTTACAGAGCCACTACCACCATGGAAGCTCCCTTGTCTATTGAACTTCATGATCTTCATGCTGTTTTTATTATTGATCTCACCTGCTCTCTCCTTCTCCGAGGGAAATACATAACTACCCCTGACAACAACCTCTCTTCTCCCTTTCCTCCTCAAGAACCCAAAGAGCCCATGTTTCCTCTCAGGCAAGGGCAATTCACCAGGAAGGAGCAAGCGTGGTGGAAGATCAAGACATTTTTGGTAAGAAAGAGGACGAAGAAGATGGTTCTTGGGCTTGCCTGGTTGTTCTTCCCAACAAAACGGAACAGAAGCAAGAGTGTGAATCGGAGACTAGCTGGTGATGATGTGTACAACAATGATCTTGACTTTGCAGCTAGCTTCGCCTTCTCTTCTCCCATTTGTTTGGTTACTCTGGTTACTATGTCTCAAATCGTTTTTGATTATTAATAATCCAACGGTGGATAGTTTGTATTGTTGACAAGATAGACAACCATTCATAATTAAAAGTCAATACTCTTTTACTAAACTCTTGTTATTACTATTTTCACATTATATAACATATTATAATGTTCATCTTCACCATATGATATTATTTTAATTAAAAGATTTTCTAATCAACGATGTGTGGTTAAGATTTTAGATTTGGTTATCTTTCTGTTCAAGCAAAATTCATAATATGTTGCTTGTGATAGTATGCACTATAATGAAGAGAATTTCGTGATTAATAACCAAGTGTATATACATTTATTCAAAGGCATTATGGAGCTGATCAATGTTAAAGTTATGTGCCGGCAATTACGAATGACTTTCTTGTGATTAACCACATAAAGTAAAACCAAACTGGACCCATAATTAAAACGTGATTTCATCAGAGTGAGTCCAGTGACACTGAACATTCCCACCGACACCGAACTTTGTGACATCTGAATAATCATCAACTCGTTTCAACAAAATTAATAAAAAAAAAATACCATGAATTTGGTAGTAGCTGAGGTTTCTCTTTAATATTAAAAAGTCAAAAACTATCGATACAATATAAAAAAACAATTACTATTTATCAAATTTGCAAACTTATTATGGAATTGACACTTTTTTAATAGATATTTACTTGGGGTAATTAGTCAATGTCTATAACAATGTTATGGGTTCGTAAATAGGCCTTTACCACTACCATGTTAATCAGTTCAATTAGGTCCAGGCAAGAATATCATTAATCATTTTGTAAAAGCATCATGATATATTTTGTTTTCCAACACATCATTAGTCACTACGGCAAAAGCCACGTTCAAAAAGTACACACTCGCACAAGACGACTACGTCGTAATCCTTTATTCGTAGTTTACTAAATGTTAATTAGTTCATATAATATCATACATTCTTTATGTTAAAATAGCAAACCACTTAATAATAATAATAATAAAAAGATAAAAAAGATCAAACAAAGCCACCTAACCTTCGTGACTCGATGAGAGAATCCAACCAAAAAAAGAAGAAGAAGAAGAAACAACTAATGATTAACTGTTCTCTGGTCCGATACAAGATTAACGATCTTAACTTCATCATCGAACAATGTCTTTGAGCTCATTTTCTTGACCTCATCACTCGGATATATGTTTAACTTCTTCGCCATTTTACAGAACTCACTGCACATTCAAGACTGTACGTTTTACAAAACAATCATAAAAGCTAAAGACTTAAGAGACAAGAGAGAGATACTTACTTCCATGGATCGTCTCCTACAAGCATCATATCTCCTTCATCATCAGTAAACACAATAGCCCATTTGTCTTTAGGCCTAAGCTCTCCTTCAATCTCAAACAGTTTCTCTAACTCGCTAATCAGTTCATCGTATGATCTCAACAATGTTAAATCAACCGCACGTCCCACCACTGTTCCTTGCATTTGCACCTTTTCAAGAACACACACACACACACACACAAAAGTTTGTCTCCCTTTGAGTTTCAAGTGAAGAGTTAATGGTTTTGTAACACACACACACAAAAGTGGCGAATCTAACTTGTTAAGCATGGGGGCACATGCACCCACTAACATTCTGATATTTAAAATGTTTACCATAACATGACTAAAATTTCATTGTGCCCCCTATTATTTTATAATCAAAACTTTTGTTATACCTTGGTTCGGCTTCTTGTTGATGTTTGTTGCCTTAGCGAGTTAGGATCTAGGCATTTGGTAGAACCAGAGTTATTGAATCCAGGCTTATTACTTGCTTGTCAAGAGGACTTGGAGCAGAAGTAGGCTTGCTCATGAGATCGAATCCGAATAACCTACAGCAACTTGTGGCCGAAGTCTCAGTTTTCTTGCATTGTAAACCACTTGGTGGATCTTGAAACAACAGTTTGAGTGATGGATTAGCCTCGTGGCCCTGCGGGAAGCTACTCAAGAAACTATAAGCGACAGGGCTCCCTGTGATTTCTAGAATTGCAAGGGACACAAATGATACGTTAGACCTAGTAACAAATACTTAAAAAGCTTGTTGTTACTGAACGTACCTAAAACTGATGAATCAATAGGTCTAGACCGTTTGGACTTGGACTGTGGTTGAGTAGGTGTTGGTATTAGCTTGGATGGTGAGAAAGGCTCTATCTCCCACGGTGAGACCATGTTTGGTCTATGAACCGAAGACGGCTCGTCCCATTGGATCTTAAGACCAGAAGAATAATATTGAATTTTACATATAGTTTGCAAGAACCATATCATCTCTAGAGAATTATTCATATTAAACTGAACCTGCAATGACCTCCACTTTGAAGCTGGCCATTGAGGAGATAGATCTCCAGCACCAATAATCGTACCCGTAAACCTGAAGAAGAAGAAACCAGCCAACACTTTCAAACAACAACAATCAAGTCAAGATTGAACTAAAAAGAGAACTAAGAAACCTACATTCTCTCAGGAGACTCTTCTCCTTCAAATCTCATTCTAAACCTTCTACCAATAGAGAATCCATTCTTCATAGCTGCCATATACTTGTTCACACCGATTATGAATTGGCTTACCCTGAAAACAAAGATAAGTTATCTCCCTTCACTAGCAAACCTTATATCAGATGCAATGTTTGAGACTTGTACCTTGGTTTATAGAAGACAACAAACATAGTTTTTGTGTTAACAGCATGAGAAGCTGTAGCAAGAACTCCCAAATGCATACTCTGACTTGAGATCACGGATGCAGGCATTGTGCTTTGTTGCCTAGCTAAACGTCTCACTCCAACTCTTAAATCACCAGTTTTGCCCCTAATAAAACAACATAAGATTACTATGAAGCTTAGCAAAGTAAAGACCTCTTAAATTTTTTAACTACCTCAAGAACACAAATGCATCTCCAGCTACAAGTCTTTTCGAGGTTACAAATGTACTCCAACCAGTTGTAAGTAAATGTCTCCTTGGTTGCCCTATTGGAACGAAACAAAAAAAAAAGAACTCATTAGACTCGATAGGCCAAGTATTCTCTTATAGACCCTCTTTAAGAGAGTTTGATTACCTCTGAATATATGCTTAAACCTCCACTCATAGCCGTGGAGATCTCTAGCTACCAGTTCTTGAGTTGGTGTAGGTTGTGTCATATCCTAAGTATCATAAAAGTAAACAAAGAAATGACAAAATCTAGAAATGGAGATGAAGGATGAAAGGAACTTACAAGTAAAGGTAAACAATCATTGGCGTGTTTACGAAGAACAGAGAAGCCACCATGAGTGCTTGTATCAGAAGCTGTAAGAATCTTAACAAATGAATCAACAGTTGGTTTAGCAGGTTCAGTTATAGTTGGACCAAGGCTTGTAAGTTCATTTTGCTGCAAAAAAAAAAAAAAAAAAAATTTGTGTGTTTTACTGATCACATTAGTCAAGATTATATTAGTACTTACATCTTCCTCTGGTTGTAATGTGATCTGAGCATAAACCTCATCTGTTTCATGTTCTGCTTTTAACATGACACTAAGAACTCGACAAAGTATCTTTGAAGGAAGATTAAAATCTGGTAGTTCTTGATCAACAACTCCTTCTTGATTAGTAGAAGCGACCAACTGCAAAACAAGTAAATGAAGTCTTGAAGAGAAAGAAAGATAGTGAAGAAGAGAAGAATCTTTTTGTGTTTGATCCTTTCTTTCCTTTTAGAGCTTACTTGTTCCATGTGACCTTGAGGGAAGTAGAAAACTCTTTCACCATAACGAGGAACTTCCACAAGTGGCCCTGCACAAGCTTTCCACAGCTCCATGTACAGTTGATCATCCACAACATTAGCCATCGAAGGAACCAAAGCTAAAATCAAATCACACAGAAACAACTAACCCATCACAGAAACACACAACACAAGAAGAAGAGAAGAAGAAGACAGTAATCAAAGAAGGGTAAGAAGAAAGTAACAAAAAAAAACTCTTTTTCTTTAACGAGACAGGAGGGTTATGTCTGTATTTATTACAGAACATAAATTCATTACAGAAACACAAAGACTCTATTGGATAAAAATAAATTTAATTATTATTATTTTCCCAGGTTTTTTTTCTCTTTAGCTTTTCAGTTTCAGTTATGAAACCGCTCTTTCTTGCTTCCTTCTCTTCTTCGAAACTACATGTCATTTTCATTATCCAGTCAGAAACCTCCTGTTGTTTTTTTTTGTGTCTTCGAAGCATTTAAAAGAAACGTATGGTCAATTATTGTCTGAGCGGATCTGAACCGTTAAGATTATAAACGGTTATCTTGAGCAGCTTTTACCTCTAATTAATTTTAATGCCTTTGCACTTTTCACTTTCTCTGCTAGCTCTTCTCTTAGACGCAGATATAGCTTCTTGATTACTACTCCTATGTTTCATTATAAGTGTCAATTTAAATTTTTGATTAAAAAAACAATTAATTTTACATATTTTCTATATAAAAACACAATTACCTATACACATAACCATATTTCAACCAATAGAAAAATAAACTGCAGCATAAAATTAATAAATTTTGCATCAAAAATCGAAAACGACACTTATTTTGTAACAAAAAAACTTCTCTAAAATGACAATTACCTATACACTTAACCATATTTCAACCAATAGAAAAATAAACTGCAGCATAAAATTAATAAATTTTGCATCAAAAATCGAAAACGACACTTATTTTGTAATAAAAAAACTTCTCTAAAATTACACTTAATATGAAACGAACGGAGTATAATAATGGGCGTGAATCCAAAAGCTGGTTTTGTTGTTTTATTTCACTACTATTTCGTTACTGTTTCCGTTACACTTGACGGAGTAACGGAGACGTTACTTTCTTTGCTTGTGCCTGGAACATGGCAGGCAAACGTGTTGGCTTGTAAATATACCGGCAGAGATTTTGACATCCATCGAACGTTATGGTTTAGGCCTTTAAGGCCTTGATAAGCGTGCTAGTTTTTTTTGTAAAGTATTTATTTTCACATGTTGATTCAGTTTCAAGTCAATAGTGAGAGTGAAGGCAATGGCCATCTTAATGAAACATAAACACGTTTGAAATTAATAGCTTCATACACTAATCAGGAGTACCACCAAACAACTATACACGGTAAACGTACTAGACCACCCGGTGCCAACTCAGGGCCCCTCCCTTTTTCTTTTTGCTTTCGGTTAACATATCCTCCATTTGTTTCAAAATATTTCATGTTTTAAGATTTTCACATATATTAAGAAAATTTAAAAAATTTTAATTACCAATACATTATCTTTTGTAACTAACTATTCCCTATAACTTTTAACTAATAGAATTTTAATAAATACTTTAGAATTTACAATTCACCATTAATTGTTGTATTGAAAATATAAAAAATGAATCATTTTGAAACAAAACAAATTCTATAATACTCCCTCCGTTTCATATTAAGTGTCATTTTAGAGAAGTATTTTTGTTACAAAATAAGTATCGTTTTCGACTTTCGATGCAAAATTTATTAATTTTATGCTGCAGTTTATTTTTCTATTGGTTGAAATATGGTTAGGTGTATAGGTAATTATGTTTTTATATAGAAAATATGCAAAATTAATTGTTTTCTTAATCCGTGTGTAAAAACCTAAAGTGACACTTATAATGAAACAGAGGGAGTATGAAACATTTTGAAACAGAAGGAGTATTATATTACTTATAAATTTATAAAAATTTAATAATATAAAGTATTTAATTGAAACTTAAATAAAAACAAGTAAATTAGTTAATTTGTTTTAAAACAATTTTATTAATATTAAAAATTAATAATTAGACGGTTCAATGGGCAAATATATCAAATAGATTTTTGTAAAAAAATTTTGTCACAAAAATAGTTTTCAAGGAAAAAAATGACCAAATATTTCTTTTTATTTTAAAATTTTTAATATTTTTTATTTTTTAAATTTTAAATTTATCTCTAGAACCCTACCCATAACTTTAAACTCCAAGTCTAGATTAGTTAATCCAAGAAGATATAAATGTATATTTACATCTTTTAATAAAATTTATTTTTGTTATTTTTATTTTTAAAAATTATTTTGGTGACAAAAGTTTTTTTAAGTGTATCTTAATATATTTCTCAAAAAGTTTTAGCCCATTGCCCCTGAAGATATTGAGATGGCCCTGAAACCACCCCTCATGTTTAAGTAATATAATGATCATTTGATGTAAAAAACAAATATACACAACTAGTCTTGAAAAAGTATATGGGAAAGTTCACGTAAATACGAGTTTCAAAAAAAAAAGTTCACGTAAATACAATTTTTTTCTTTTTGAGAATTGGCAAAAAAAAATTCTTTCATTCGAAATATTCTTATCTACATGGAATTTTATGCATTACTTATCACATCATTTCCAATGATAACGTTTAATATTACAAAATAAAGATAGTGTTCTTATGTATTCGATTCTATAATTGTAACATAGTGTGACATCCCATTTTGTTAATATATAGAAATGTTTAAAAGAATTGATTTGGTTATCTATATCAACAAAATGTATTTATTTTTCCGGTCACAGATCCAAAAATAATTTTATAGTTAAGCGTACTTGAACCGGAAAGTGAATCATGATACCGTATGAGGTGAGGCTAGCTAGAGCGCGAAGAAATTTCATGTGGTGATTGCAAGGATAGTAAATAAATCTATTGAATCTCTAAAATTAACATACCGCCTATCATATGGAATGGATCCACGAGTCGAAAGAACCGACGTGGGAGGCAGATTAGCCGTAGATGGTCGGAACATTACAAATAGATTGGATTGTTTCAATCAACTTATATATCTGTAAATAGGTTTCTTTTTTTGGCTTCCAACTAATTCAATCAATAAAACCCTAAAAGATAACTAATCATATGTGTGTACATATAATGCATTAATGAATTTGAGTCTTGATGTGGAGAAAACTAAACAACCTAGGTCGAGACTTGGATCTTTTAGTCCTCTGGACCTCTGGTAATAATGATTGTTTAGTTTTTAAGCATTTGTCTCCTTCAAAAACATAAAAGACATAATAAAAAGTGATATATATAGGGCTGGTCCTGGGATTTTAAGAGCTAGATAATTTAATACAAAAATTTATATATTTTTTGGGGGCAAACTTTCACAAAGTTTCAAAAGTTTTTTTTTGGTAAATAAGTTTCAAAAGATTTCTTTAGGAGAAGGGGAAACAACTCTACTATTGTTGCGGTAGTTTTTGTTGACGTTACTAACTATTAGGTCAATACAGTACGTTTTTTTCTGCCAAAATAATTATTATGTCAACTATATACTATTATTATTAGATATTTATGTCATGCTCTATCACGACATTTCGTTATTTAAGCAAATGAAAATATACATTGAGTTGTATTACATTCATTTATCAAGTTGTAAATACTTCATCGCAATAAGACAGATTATTAAAATATAAAGAGAAAACGAACAATAAAAGTAGAGGACCGTTTGCTTCGAAATGTTGGTTAGGAATATGATTATTCAAAGTGATTGGGGACGCACGAATGGGAATATAAACACTATACTATTTTATGTTCATAATTGCTTGATTAGTGGTGCAATAGAGTTTCACAATATTTAACTATTACTTTGTTCTAGTATTACTTTTGATAGTCCGTTTAATTTGTTGGGCATTATCGTTGGAGTTCTCTTATAGTTAATCACTCGTTTAGTCATAATCGCCACAACAATAAACAAGAATAACGAATATTCGGTTTGTAGATATGCATGTCTCAAGTAATAAATCATCATCGACTTTTTTAAATAAATTGAAGTAATGGGAAAGTGACATCACAACCTCATTTTAAAATGAAAATACATACTGAAAATTAAAGTTATATTAGGACTTGAGAGAAAAATAGTTGGCTGATTGCATTTGGTGTTTAAAATTAATTTAGCTGTAGTAAAAGAGGAGAAGAGAATCAAATGGTTGGCTTAAGGTACCAACACATTCAAGAAAAGAAGATTTGATTCCAACATCGTATCTGTAAATTCGAATACTATTGCACAAATAAATTTAATCATCATTTTTCTACTAAAAGTACTAAACTTTTGATGGATTTTCAAGTTCTTAACTAGTTTATCGTACATTACGTGTTATGAGTCGTGAAAATCTTCCATTCGATATATATATATATATGTTATAACAAAACTTTAATTTTTGTCAACATGATAATAAAACTTCACATAAGATGTTTACTTCGGCGTGGAGTCAACACAAGGGCAACGTATATGGTGAAATATAAAAACGTAAAAAATAATTTAATTGCCACGAACTCTTTTGATATATATGTAAAAATCACGTCATATATGTATATATACCTATCTCAGATAAGAGTTCCTTCATTAGTTATGCTAGAAATGACTTTTCCCTTCACTTAAAGTGTAAGGTTACTCGTAAGGAATCTCTAAAACACAAAGCTCATGGACCTGGCTAATAAAGATCTAAAAAAACAAGATTAGAATTGGGTTAATTATTATATGGTTATCTTGGTTAATCGGTGCAATGGATCTGTCCATTTATTTGGCTAGAGTTCAGAGATTAGATTCGTGTATTCTAAAATGCGACTTGTATATTTATAATTTAAAAGGTTGTGCTTGAATTCACGGTTTCTTGTTATGGTTTCAGTTCTCGAAACTATCATAAAAACATATGCATGTAAAGATGCATATTTCAACAAAAGAAAATAGGCATAACATTAACACAAATATTACTAAAGACAAATCTTTCAAATAGATTTTTTCTTTTTTGAAAAATTAAATATATTTTTTTATTTTAAAAAATAAATAAATTTCACATCCAATACTCCACCTTATAACTTTAAACCTTAAATATAGATTAATTAATAAAATATGTATAAATATATTTTACACCATTTAATAAAATTTATTTTAGATATTTTCTCTTTTGAAAATTATTTTTATGATAATAATTTTTTTAAATCTATCCGAATATATTTCTCTATTATGAATGAGCCATCATATGCATCGATCCTAACCTACCATTTTGCAGATAATTTCTTTGTCAGCATTATTTTCAAAATACTATATATTTATCAGTATATGTAGTAGAAAATCACAAGTAGTACGTCGTAATCATGTTATGCATATTGCATTTATAACGGTAGAATTATTCTGTAAGTTGATATACAAAGATAAATATATTGATATACCATATAGAAAGATAAATAATTCTACCGTTATAAATATATATGAACATATGTGCATCGATCATGCATCAATACTCACTAGTGCATATGTATCTTACGGAATCTTTCTATAGTCTAGTCAAATTACTATATTAAAATTGCTACCTCCAATGAAAATAAACTCATGCTACATGTTTTACGAAACTTTTTCAAGTTACATGATTAATTAATCATATAGAATATTTAAATATATACATGTTTTTGATATTACTGAATGCAAATCGTTTGTTGTCGTGGACATTGTTTCAACTAGTTAAAAGTTTTAAATTTGACTAAAAGATAAATAATTCTACCGTTATAAATATATTGATATACCAACCAAACCATGAGTCAAAATGGTGCTAATTTCACGACTGATACATTCACGTTAGTACCACGTATCATTCCGATAACAATTAATTTGGTTAAAAGACCTGATCATCGAGAATAGGATGGTGCTAAATGTTAATTAATGATGCAATCATACATAGACAATGACGTATTGTCAAAATAAATAATCTCACATGGAGAGTACTACATCTATTGGTATGTTCCGACCATCTTGTTAATTGTGTTTGCTTTATAAGTATATAATGAAATGCAGGAGACATAAAATATAAGAAAGTAGTACGAGGAGAGATGCACATATCTAAGGATCACTCTCTAACTCTTCCCCTTATTATGTTCCTTGTCGAGTAATTAAGTGCAATCTCTTTTCGCATTCACATGTTTTGAATATGTTTTTTTGTGAGTTTAATCAAAAATAGTACGGTTAAAATGCAAGGAATCACGTAAGGTATTTATTGGTATCACTTATTGAAAGATACATCAGTTTCAATTATAGTTTTTTTAATAACCGATATAATTATTTCACATTTTAAATCCGAATGCATAATATGTTTCAACAATGGGTGTGTTTTTATAAGAGTTTTTTCCATACAACTCCAGTGTTACGTTTTTCATCTAATCGAATAAAAATATGAATAAACGTATGGAAACAAATCTAAAAGTTGTAAATATAAATAGTTTCCCGTCTTACTTTCCAAAATTTGTGTTAAATTATATTGATTTTAATAAAACTTGTTTTTTAACTTTCGGTTGTGAGGGCTTTTCCTCTATATATATACATATCTTCGTCCGGCGACTCCATGATTGCTCTCTTTCATAAAATAAATATATCTGCGGTGGATGCACAAGACATTACCTTTGTTTCACAAGCGATGGAATCCCAAAGTACTAGTTGTTTGTGTTTTATTATTACTCTTATTCAAATAAAGTCACCTCACATGTATGACAAAGGATTCGTCTAACTTTTCTTCCTAAAAGAATCATGGGGAAAAGCTTATAAAATTAGTCAAGCACTCCATTTGTATTTGGAAATATGGTATTCTTACACTCCAACATCTCCCTCTCTCTCTCTCTCTCTTTTTAAGCAAGCCCTTCAATGTCTCTTATTAATCTAATTTTATTACAAATTTCCGACAATTTTACCTGTTTTTTATATACCCTGTCGGCTGATTCGATCGGTTATGGAAGAGTATATTTAGTGATATAGAGTGAACTAGCCCAAACTGTATCACACTCCTTGATCCGAGTTTGAAATACCTTCTGACTAATGGCATGAAGTGGATCGATAGTCTGTTACGGCCCACCATATTAACTATCTAATCCAAAACCAAAACGTAAACTGACCAAGTAGCGATAATTTAGTTCTTAAAAGAAATCGAACCAATAACTGATGTGGGTACACATCAACCCTAATAAATTATCACTATACTACAATCACTTGGTTAATTTTACTTTTTTCTATATACTAACTACTAAACAGAACTGATGGACAACTTTTAGTTGAAATAACCATTTTAGATGAAAACCCACTGTTTTTTGGATGTTATCTTGTAGTGATCAAAGTATATTTGAATAACTAACTAACTCATATATAGATGATCTCCAATACATATGAAATCAATTTCGGAAACGTATTATATTCGAGTGCCATAAACGCTTATCACCAACATACATAATCCAAAGAAATATTAACAACACTCTTAGCTACTTCTCCAATAGTTGAACACTACGCTTGAGTGTTTTTTTTTTTTTTTTTTTTTGTAAAAGTACGCTTGAGTGTATTCATTGGATTATTTTAGCCAATCCACACAAATCCACAAACAAAAATACAAACTTCCACTTATTATCTGCATTTTCAAAAGAAAAAGAAAAAAAAAACTTCTACTTATTATAAATGTTTTTGAAAACTCGAAAGGAGGAATTTTCTATTAACAATGCGTGGTCCATTGTAATTATCTCTTATACATAAATGTCATTTTCTTTTATTGTAAAAGGGTCATATTATATGATAAAATGAAAATAATATTTTCTTTTGAATCAAATTTAATATTTTATTCAAAAAATGAAACTAACAAAACGAGGGGACCAGAGGATAAATCACATGATCATATCATATGACCATTTCGCTCTCATTGGCAGGATGGGTCTCAGTCTAACACATAAATAAATAATGTAAGTGGTTGCCCAAAACATGACAATAATTGATACCAGCTGAACCCTAGTGCTTTTGTTGTAGAGACTTTATGAATCGTATAAATTATAAAACGATAAACTTTTGAACATAAAATACATGTATATTTATTTATAACATCAAAATGTTTTTCTACAATAATTTTTGCAAAGTAAATAAATTTTACCATTGAGAAAAATTGCTTCCATTTTCCACCGTCCTTTATTCATGTGTTGTCAATTTTGGTATCGCTAAGTAAGATTAGACATAGTTTAGTGGTCATAGGTCCATTTGATTAGCAAATAGCACTAACAATAACCTAGATCACCTCCTAACCTCTTGTTCCCATTTTCTCACCTTTTTTATTATATACAGTTCAGTCCACTAAGAGCATAATCAACCCAAGAGACCCTAAGGGTCTCTTAGTTTTTTTTTTTCCTTTAAAAAAAAAAAAAAAAAAAAAAAAAAAACAAAACGGATCAATCGCGGGCCACCACGTGTTAGTGGGGCCCGCGAACAGTGCAAGAACCCAACTAAGAACACCTCTTAAATAAGAGATTTAAGAGGTGGTTCTTAAGGGATTTAGCGGGTCCCACCCGCTAAGAGACCCTTAAGAACCCCCTTTGTTCCTGCTCTAACCAAAACCACTTGAAAAGCAAAATCATTGTCTTATGCATAAAGTTCAATATAATGAAATTCGGATTTGCTGAATTCAATTATGGGCCATACCCAGTCGAACCTGTCTGAATTTTATTAGAAGCTCATTTGGCAGGCCCACATATCAGACCAAGACAGAATGCACATAACCACGTAGCAAGTTAGTAACACAATAACGCTTAATGGCCTTGTGTTCATTACTTGAAGCTCATTAATAGAGACGTACGACCTGTGATGGGTTTATGTTCATAAAGCTGTGTCCGAATTAGGCGTGGTTTCATATATATATATATATATTTTTTTTCTTTTTCTTTTTTTTTGAGAATTTGGAAACTAAAACTTCCATTAGAAGTGATCTAAGTGACCTAACTCTAATACATCAGATAAGTAATCATGATTTTTTTTTAATAAAGAGTCTTAATAAAAACTTCTCTTTCCTCTTCCTCTCCTTCTCCCTCTCCATCCCGCATCTAATGTTTTATCTATCTAAATCACAATAGCATATGATACCTATGATCTTTGCCATTTCACAATTAATCTCACTATGTAAACACTTCTGTGAATTACTTTAGATTGCAGATAACATAGTAAATCATGAAAAACTTGCTTCATATATTATAATTCAAACATCTATTAGTCAAATCTTATATAATTATCTCACTCATTAATAAATCACATATTCTTAATCTTAAGATCTCACTTCTCAGTCACTCTCACTAATAATGGTCATCTATTTCCCTTGGGCTTGTTTGTTATAGGCTTCTCTATTACTCCTACAGAGCCCACATAAAGGCCCAACTACTTCAATTCCTCTTCTCCTCTGCTCTGATTCATTCGCTTAGGGTTTGTTTCTCCGATCAGTTCCCATTTCAAGAACAGTTAGAATCGAACCTTCCTTGCCCGGCTTGATTCTCTCCTACGCCGCGATGTCTCTCCGCCGATCTATCCTCGGTCTCCACCGCCAAACCCACAACCTCTCTCTCTCAAAGGCGTCACCTTTCTCCATGACCAACACCTCCGCCCTATCCGCCGCCGTGAGAAACCCAATCGGAAGAGAAATCTCCTCGATCCCATTCTCCCTAACCCAGAAACTGAAACCCGACTCCGTGAATCGTTCGGTTTCTTCTCTTATGCAATCCGATCTCGCGAAATTCGCTCGTCTCCCATCGTCGCGAGGTTACAGTAACGCATCGCTCATACGGAAGATCCCTGTTCTGTTTCACATAAACGCAGGAATGGAAGAAGTTTTGGCTGATTACGTTCACCAGGAGATGACGAGGAACCTGATGGTGATCTCTCTAGGTCTGTTCCAAATCATTGTTATCAAAGATGTCATCGTGTTTCTTTTCTTCTGAGCAAGGTAACATCTTTGGGTGGGAGGTCTCGATCACCTGTTAATGAAATAGTGAGCTTGAATAAGAACATTGATGCATATCGCATCTTAACCTTCCTTGTGTTGGTTTTGTTTCTTGTTTTTTTTTTCTCTCTTTCAAGTTTGGTCTGTTTGATTCAGTTTGTGTCGCGTATGTTCCTGAAGGGGATGTTAAGACTCTCTGTTACGCTTTGAATTGAATAAAAGAGAAACTGTGATATCAAATGAACGTGATTAATCAAATTATCAGCTCTCTGATTTACGATTCAGCTTGCTGGAATATAAAGTGTAGCTTTGGATCTCATTGACTATCTCCATTCCAGAGCTTACATCGTTTCTCCAATCTTCTCTACACCTTCCCTTAACGCATTCCATAATGCTCTTACTTTGTTCTTGATAAGCTTCTTTAGTTTGTTGTGACATACCACTCGAGTTTGTATGGTGTTTTGTTTGTATAAGCCCCGTTTCTGAACCCTGAAGATTCATGCTTGATCTCTAGCAGATAGAACATCAGATCTACTCGACAAGGTTTTCATTTTTCTTTTATACTGAGCTGAGCTGCTCAACTCATTCACAAGCCTCTCTATTTCATTTTAAAAGTAATGCAGAATATATCCATTACGCAAACCAAAACCTTATGCTCATGATCATTTAGCTTATTGTATCGCATGGCCGGCCTTGAGATTTTGGAGGCACTATAGGCGATGGATTCATCATTGCAGTTGAGAAAATCTCTACTTCCAGATAATTTCCATAGTCCATAGCTCAGGTACCAGGAAACCCACTTCTCTGTTCGTCTGTGGCAACCGTTTCCTTGCAGACAGACAAGAGTTAACCATATGCATTTTGCCAGCAACTGGTTGGACTTACGAGCCTGTTTTAGCGTCGTCAAGGATTCGAACCGGGTTCTGGTCACTGAATTCTTTTATGGAGAGAGCGAGAAAAAAGATTCTAATGATGGGTCTTAAACCCATATCCAAAAGGCCCATACAAGTGGCATTTCCATTAAACAACCGACCGGTTCACTGACTTCAATTCTTCCTAAAACTCTCCCTAACCGAAAATTAATTATCATCCTAAACGGTGATTTAATTACGATCTTTATCCCCCCAAATCTCTGACTTGCTTACCACTCCATGGTTAAAAGAATAATCAACCGCGACCCCAGACACAAGTCACAACACGTATGGTAAGAAATGGAATATAATAGTCGCCGTCACCTTTGACAATTAAAAGCTAAACTTGTGTGTTAATACGCGTCATCTACGCAAACAAGGTGGCGACACGTGTAAGCCATACCCTTCTCCCTTTCAAAAAACCTCTCTCTCTCTAAAGTCTTTGACCCAAGTTTCTCGAGCTGCCATTGATCAATCCAACCCTAACTCACAGACTTAGCTAAAGCTCCACGGCTTGTCCTCCTCCACTCTTTGATTCTTTCCTTCTGGTAAGAATCCCCTCTCTCTATGCCACGTCACCGTTTTGCTCTTGTGTAGATTCATTCGCCTGTAGCGATCAATCCCTGATCAATTGGATTTGATTTGGTTTCTAGGGTTTACTGTTGTATCTCGAAGAAGAAGAAGAAGCTATGGCTTTGTGATTTTTAGTGATTATCGCTGTTCATTGTGTTGTATATTGCAAAGTTCGTAGCTTTCCTCGAATCCCTTAAGATGTCATCAGCTGATGTTACGTTAAGCCCGATTCGTAACGAGCCATCGATAATGCCTCTCGTTCATGCCAATTCCTGTGCTGATTCCTTCCCCGACGAGACCATTTTGATCTACCTGACACTCCCCGGGACGGTGATACCAATGCGAGTGCTCGAATCCGATTCGATCGAGTCCGTTAAGCTCCGGATCCAGTCTTATCGTGGGTTTGTTGTGAGGAACCAGAAGCTAGTCTTTGGGGGACGAGAGCTAGCGAGGAGCAACTCCAACATGCGTGATTACGGTGTGAGTGATGGCAACGTTCTTCATTTGGTTGTCAAGGTCTCTGATCTCCAGGTTCTTGATGTGAAGACCACTTGTGGGAAACACTGTAGGTTTCACGTTGAGAGAGGGAGGAACATTGGGTATGTTAAGAAGCAGATTTCGAAGCGGAAAGGTGGTGACTTTGTTGATTCCGAGGTGCTTTACGAAGGTGAGAAGCTTGAGGACCAGAGTATTGTTGATGATATCTGTAGGAACAGTGACGCTGTTTTGCATTTGCTTGTGAGGAGATCTGCTAAAGTTCGTGCCAAGCCTGTGGAGAAGAACTTTGAGTTGTCTATTGTTGCTCCACAAGTTGATGTCAAGAGAGTTATCGAAGCTGATAGCATTGTGCAGACAAGGAAGCAGCTTTCTAATGAGTTCTCTTTGGAGCCTGTCATTGTTAATCCCAAGGCGGAGTTGCCTGTAGTGGTTAAAGATATGATCAGCTCTGCTTCTGATGGACTGAGAAGTGGGAATCCTCCGGTGAGGTCAAGAGAGGGGACTGGAGGAGCTTATTTCATGCAGGGTTCTTCCGGGAACAAGTATGTTGGTGTGTTTAAGCCTATCGATGAGGAGCCGACAGCTGAGAACAATCCACATGGCTTACCACTTTCGCCAAACGGTGAAGGTTTGAAGAAAGGAACAAAGGTCGGAGAAGGTGCGTTAAGAGAAGTTGCTGCTTATGTATTGGATCATCCCAAAAGTGGACTCCGGTCTATGTGTGGTGAAGAGAGAGGTTTTGCTGGTGTGCCTCCTACAACGATGATTGAATGTCTGCATCCTGGTTTTAACCATCCCAAAGGAATCAAAACCAAGATTGGATCACTTCAGATGTTTACTGAGAACGATGGCAGCTGTGAAGATATGGGTCCAGCTTCATTTCCGGTAGAGGAAGTTCACAAGATAGCTGTGCTGGATATTAGACTGGCCAATGCAGATAGGCATGGTGGTAACATTTTAATGAGCAAGGACGAGAACGGAAAGATTGTTCTGATTCCAATTGATCATGGATACTGCTTGCCTGAAAGCGTAAGTTCTCTTTTTGATACTGATTACGACATTACCATGAAACTGATTTTAATTCTTGCAACAGTTTGAGGATTGCACGTTCGAGTGGCTTTACTGGTCACAAGCTAGGAAACCATACTCTTCCGAGACACTGGACTACATAAGATCACTGGACGCAGAGGAAGATATCAGGCTCCTCAAGTTCCATGGATGGAAAATGCCATTGGAAACCGCTAGAACACTCAGAATCTCAACGATGCTTCTGAAGAAAGGCGCAGAAAGAGGATTGACAGCGTTTGAGATTGGAAACATGATGTGCAGAGAAACTCTGATTAAGAAATCTCTAGTGGAGGAGATGGTAGAGGAAGCTCAAGAAGCGGTGCTTCCAGGGACGAGCGAGGATGCATTCCTGGAAGCCTTGGCCGATGTGATGGATTATCATCTTGATGAGGTGGTTCACTCTAAGGACTTGGTTCCTGTGTGAATCGTGTTCTCTTAACTTGAAACTATGGTACATATACTCTTGGTTTGCCTCTACAAAAATCTGTTGGCTTTTGTTAAATTGTGTCATTCTTTGGACATTTGCAAGTTGATTTCATTGTGACATTTCCTGTTAAAAGACAATTTCAGTGTTTAAAAAGTAGCTTTCTGTTACTAACGTCATGTCTCTGTGATTAAGCAATGAAAGTGAAACACAAAACTTGTCACACAAACGAACCTTACAACTAGTAAGATCACATTACAAAAAGCAGATTGACGAGAGCTTCAGAAGAAAGAAGCGCAAAGATATAACATAAATCATTTCACAGTTAAAGAGTAGTTCACAGATGTTAAATATCAGTATCATTCTGGATCAAATCTCTCTTAGACCAAGGTCTTGTTGACCAAAGCTCTTCACCTCTATGGTGAATGCTCACTACCTATGCTCTCGTGGACCGTGGTCAAAGGCTTGGTGGACAGCACGTGTGAATGCTTTCTACGTGTAACCCAGATGAAACGTGGCATCATCCTTTTTTAGTTGACAAGTATAAGAGTAAGAAAAAGAGAAGACACGAGTGATTTGCGGTAAGGAAGATGGAGAAGAAGAGTGAGGAGAACGAAGGAGAAGCTGAGAAAACAAGACAAGAAGAAGAAGAAAGAAAGAAAAACAGAGAGAAAGAGAGAGTAACGGTGAAGGGTCTTCCACACGAGCAAGTGCCTCAGCCCGGGAAAGATTTCTCCAGCGAAGCTCTTGAGAATCTTCCAAATCCCAAGTGAACGGTTTTGTTTCTCTGGTGAAGTTTTCGTTGAGCGCATGGAAACTACATCCCCTTGATGCTGTAACAGAGTCTCTCTAATGTCATCACGTTTCAGGATTTGTATATCAGAATATGCGAGAGCTAAGAGATGATACGGTTCATGCGGGAGTATGACCATTGCTCAAGATTCATGGTTCACGCTCATTTTGGTTGAACTCGTGTGTAGAACAACTCATGTTATCTGTCTAATGTAGTGATGCTTCATTCATAATACTTTAGCTGTTGGATCCTATCATGTACTTGTCTGAATAAACAGTTGCAATGAATGCCGCTAATTTTGGTCAACATATTGAAGATTTATGTTCTTAATGATATTTGTTTAATCAATTACCGCAACATGAATTAAAACAAGGAAATTAAACTAATATAAAAAGAATGCAAAATGTGGAAATAATCATACAGAAAACAATAAATAACAAGGGCTCGCATCATCTTAATAAAGAAAATTAATCAAACATTATCAGTTAAACAACCTTAAATGTGGAAAAAAAATCGTCATCATCATTTAATCATCAAACTTCGTTAATCGTCCATCCCAGCTGATGAGGACGAGATCTGCTTGGATCTTCCGACGCAGCGTTATCCACCGGCAAATCGCTCACCGATGCCAAAGTCGTGAGAGAGGAAGACGAAGAAAGCGATTGGAGATTCGAAGACGATGATGAAGACGGGAAACTCATCGCCAGTATGTTGCCTTCGCTCCAAGACCTTCGGATCGGGAACGAGATGCTCTCTGAGCTTCCGTGGCGTCGGCAAGACTTCCGCCGCTGATTTTGATTTTTCCGGGATCCGTCGTGAAGCGCGCAGTCGCAGTTTTTGTGGTAAGGACGCCGCTCGATGGCGGAATCGAGACCGGAGATACAGCCTTCGAAGATGCAGCGGAATATTCCGTCGGCGGCCATCGTTGACTGAATCTCGATCTCGAGAATCCCGTGAAGAGAAAATATCTCAAATGAATCTTAAAACGAAACTCTATTTTTTTTTAACTTTTTTTTTGGCAACAGCGATGCTTGCTCGATTTAGCTATTTAAGTCAATTTTGGGAAAAGTAGTTTGTGTGGGCTTTAATTAATGGACCTAGTTAAAACCAGAAACGAAAAAGTTAGGTTCTTACTGGGCCAACTAAAAAAAACAACCAAATCACGTGACTGTCATGTGCTTTGGTTGTCCACCACCGGAACTGGAAGTTATGCTTCTTTTGAGGTAGATATGATGTCTAGATTAACTTCATGGTCTCATGGATAGGAGTCCAAGTGTTGAACGAAACACCAGAGAAGTTGTATAAAAGGGTAACTTTACATCTTTCTTTTATGCTCTTCACTTGCTTGATATGGATGCTTTTTATATGATGGTTAGACCTCGTTGTGTTGTTCAAGAGGCTGAGAAGGAAATAAGAGTGGCAAATAAGCTGATGAATGATGAAAGTGTGCAAGCGTTTTAGAAGGCAGTCATCCAACGTTCGATGATTCTACAGCACTATGAGCAGCTATGTGATTGCAACTTGTATTCTACAGTCACTAATGCAAGAATAAAATGAATGATCAACCAGACTTGAGAGAGTTGCAAGAACAAATACTTTAAACTTGCAAGGTCTGTTGCTTTTTTTGTTTGGCATTGCCTTCATATTTAAAACGTTAAATTCCCGAGGATACTTGATCCCTTCCTTCTATAGTATCTCAGCCAGTTCAAGCAAAACAAGAAAGAAAGAACCGGTCACTTCTTCTTTCTGTCTTTGAGTTGTCTCTCCAGAGTTCTGATTCTCTGGTTCAGAACTGAACTCCTTGAGATTCTTCTCTCTGGAACACTCGAAGATGGCTCGGAGGAGGACACATGAGGATCTTCGGACGAAGACATAGGAGGATCTTCATGACCAACAACACTTTGGTCTTTTGGCTGCTGAAAGGAAAATGGCATAGGCGAAGATGGCTTTGGCTGCCCGGCACTGGTAGACGAAGAGATGACAACATCCGGTAGTTTCAAGAGCTTCCTCACATCAGGACGTCTTAGTGCTGCACACATTTACACAATATATCACATCGAAACTCTTTATCTCACGTTTCAAGGAAAGAGATAGGGGACTTGCCTAATCCATACCCAAGAGTAAACAGGTTTGAAGTGAGCCAGTAACAGAACAGTGCCTGCCCAGAAAAAACTCATTGCTTATTATCAACATCAAAGAGTCAAGAGAGGGAGAGTAATATTTACCTTCTCAATGCCTATCAGAATTGGAATAGAGAGAAAGGCAATGATTCTTGAGAATTTCTTCATAGTTCCAGCTACTGGATTCCCTTCCATACCTTCCTGCATGTTGGACTACAACAGACTTGCATTCAATATATATCAGGTCTGAAGTTAACGAACACTAAAAGTAGTAATATAAAGCAAAACATATATACAAAGCTCCTACCTCCACCATAATTATGAAAGTGATGGCGGTGAGAAGTGGCAAGATATATGTAGTATCTGCAGTGGTGAGATCAGTAAACCATAGAGTTCCACCGGTTTTAAATGATGGTACTTTCTCGGCCATGTTCCTGATCTGTAGACAAGCATCAATCAGTGCCCCAACAGTGAACGCATAAAAAACAATGATCAGAGTCAACTGAGACCAAACTATGTTTATATATCTTACCGCGAAGAAAAAGCTGATGAAGATGGGACCTTGAATAATAAGTCCTTTGAGGGGAGTAAACGGAGTTACTCCATGCCTAAGCCAATCCACCAAAACAGTAGATGCGTATCAGCAAAGGAGAAAACTAGTTGTACCTTTTAACTTTACGAGACAAAGACTTACTGTTTAAACAATAACTGCATCCGTCTTTGGCCTTCTGCCATGGCTTCAGGATCTGTACCCTAAGAAAATAACTCATCATCAAGATTATAATAGTTCACACAGTGATAACTAAAAACCCTGATGGAATCACTCATTAGTACTAGCTACGAAAAATGAGTTTATCTTACATCAATACGAAACCAGAAAGGCGTTTTTATTTCATGTCTTTGAACAATGAGACACTTACAAACGTTCACATGCACACAAAGAACAAGAAAGACAAAGAGGAGGAACAACTTGTACCTTAGTTCCCATCTCTTGTCTTAACTCCTCCAGTTGTGGCCTCAGAAGCTGCAAGAACATAACAGATGAAACAAAAGTGCGAAAGAGGCATATCCAAATGTATGAAAAATCTAAAACTAACATTGAGTTTGTAAGTAGCCTTAAGTTGATTCAAAAGAATGGGAACTGTAACTCCACGAATGAGCACAGTAGTCAAAGCTATAGAAGCCCACCTACAAAAAAAAAAAAAAAAAAAAAAAACTTAGAAAGAACACATAAAAACAGAAACAGAACAAAAACGAGCTTTAAGAAACTGTGTGTACATATATACCAGTTCAACCCAGTAAAGGAATGTACACCGTCAATCAAATGCTGCAAAGCAGCAACAGGAAAAGCAGAATCCGCAGCTGCAATAGCAACCTCGTTTACAGCAGGAACAGCTTGGCTTGTCGTCACAGCTTCAACAATCTGATCAGGAACAACCTCCGGTGCAACAAAGTCGATGCCATCAACTTTATCAGACCATTCCGGTGGTGTAGAGCTAGAATTAGAGCTCATAAACCGACACGAAGACAATCCAAGACCCAACGGAGCAGCATATTGCCTCTCCATAAACATAGTGGTAAGCTTGTTAGCTCCATTAAAGGCAAAGACTTTACTAATCATTGTATCAGAACTTGGTGAAGACAGTTTAGTTTCATCTTTATCATCACTGATGAGATGACCACACGTTGGGTAAACTCGTCTTTGTAAGAGATTTACTCTCTTGGAGATACCACGCAAGCAAGCCATAACGAAGATCCTGAGATCAAACAGAACATTCGAACCATTTTTTCTCATTACAAACAGAATCAAATCAATCCGACAAGAGAAACCATCAGTTCCTGTTTGAAGACTTAACCTGGTCCTCTCTAACACTTGTGTTTTAGAGTTCCGCAGCATTTTCTCGAGAAACAACATAGAAAACGAAGGAAACTGAGACATTACCTGAAAGAATCGGAGAGATAGACAATCACCACGGTTCGGCTGAGTCGACTCCAAGTCTTAGGGCTCGAGACCTGAGAGAGAGAGAGAGAGTTGAAATGCTTTGCGTTTTCTCTCTACCTGACCGCTATAGCTATCAAAACGCACCGTTTCAGCTCTCCCTTAACAAACTTGAACGATAACAAGCTTCGTTTCGCATGTCGAATTCACATTTAGCGGGCCTTCAAAAAGAGTAATGTATTGGGCTTTATAGTCCCGATGAGTGTCATGGACCTTGTAGTATGGGCTTCAGTTAGCCGTATGGGTTTAGTTCACACAGGTGGAAGGTTTCGATTATTGGGTGAGGGGATAAATTTACTACTTGGTCTATTTTTGATTCGATTTGGTTTAGATAGTTTCAAATTCGGTTCAGCTCAGATAGTAAAACTCAGGAAATACCCAGAAAAATTCGGTTTCATTTGGTTTCAGTTTCTATTTGGTTAGTTCAGATAGTTCGGGTTAAATATCAAATATTGTGGGTAAAATATCGAATAGTTAAGATAATTCAGAGAAAAATCTTAGATATTTCAGATTATTTTACATATATAAGATAAAAATATATAGATAATTTTGGATATTTTTAAATAGTTCGAATACTTTAAAATAATTTATTTATTTTGTTCAACTATTTTCGGATATTTAATATATTTTTAAATTATAAATACATATTTAAGTATCTTATATGTATATATAATTAATATTGTATATATTTAAGTACTTCTTCGATTATCGGTTTGGTTCTGATTCGATTCAGTTATTTTAAATATAGAAATATAAAAATCGTTCGGATATTTGAAAGTTTCGGTTCAGTTCTGAATTCAGATATTTCGATTCGGTTCCAGTTATTTTACCCAGACCGACAGCATCTTTCAACGAACAAAGGACCCATGATTTTTATTAAGGTCGAGATACAGAGTTGTATAAATTGGGACATATACGAGGTACATACTCATTACAATTTTGGCATATGCTTTTAGATTGTTCTGGTTATTCAAGTCATCACTATAGTGTATTAGATCATGAATTGAAAAAAAATACAAACTCAACAGAGAAGGATAGTCGAATAATCTCATATATATTCAATAGTCTTGTTTGTTTGATTATATATAATTTTCTATAACAACCACATGTAATGAATATTTGTTGTTAGATACTTGTCTGAATCATGCCTTTTTCGAGTCAAAACATGCATAGAGATTTGTTTTCGCCAACTAACTAACGATACTTCTCTCTACTCTCGACTACTATTATTTATTTTTTGTGTTCTCTCTTCTAACAAACTTTCCTCTTATATCAAACTTTCAAATGGAATGTCTGAGATTTTTCAGTTTAATAACTCTCTTATAGCTTCGACAGTGTATCGTTTTTATTTTTTATATTTTTTTCTTTAATGCATTGTATTTGGTAATGTAGGTTGCACGTATAGTATTGGTTCATTTAAACCCCATCGATTATAAAAGGAAAAGCATACTATAGGGACATATTCGTATTTTCAATTGTCAAACTGAGAGAAGCTTCTTCATATATACAACCGCAAGTCAAAGGGTTTAAGATGTTATTAAACTAAAAAAAGTAGTTATGGTTGTTGTATCTGTCATTCTTCGTCAATGATGAACCAGGTCGTTGAAGTACAGCACAGTGTGTACTCTACTACAGTCTACTACAGATTCATCGATTTAATAAATTACTACTTATATTAAATAAAGTAATTGATAATGTTAATAACTAAATTAGTATAAGGAATTAATCAGATATGCGCAGTTATATAATAATAGTCTGTGTTTGATTTTCTTTCTCGAGCCCCTCTCGCTCTCTCTTTCTTTAGAGGAACAAGAACTACAGATTCTTTGATCTTTTTTTTATTCTGAGAAGACGGTGAAATGGATAGACGACGCCGGAGACAAAGCAAGGCCAAAGAGTCTTGTTCTGAAGGTTGTTGATCAGCTAGTTTGTCTTTCTATAACTCTCTCTCTGTTTCTGATTTGAGTCTGATTTTGAATCTTTAGCAGAAGTAAGTAGTATTGAATGGGAAGCTGTGAAGATGTCGGAGGAAGAAGAAGATCTCATTTCTAGGATGTATAAACTCGTCGGAGATAGGTAAAGACTCTCTCTCTCTCGTTCCATCTGATCCACTTTTTAACTTTTGTCTAATTGTTGATCCAGTTTCGTTTTTTTTGTTTTATGTATACAACCCTAAGTAAGACTGTACCTCATATTGTGTGGACAATTTTTTTTTTGAATTATTAGGAGGTTCGGACTTAATCTCTAATAATTGTTTAACAAAACATATTTTTCTTTATGTTAGTTTATGATAATATTTACCGGAATAAAGACGCTATTTACATAAAAGTATATTTTGACGATTAGAGTGTATGGTACGTAGGTGGGATCTGATATCCGGAAGGATTCCGGGACGAACGCCGGAGGAGATAGAAAGATATTGGCTTATGAAACATGGTGTCGTTTTTGCCAACCGAAGACGAAGAGATTTTGTTAGGAGATGAGTTCTTTCATTTTTATTAAAATATTTCGTTCTCTATAATTCACAAGACAAGAAAAAATTAGTTGTCCTTTGAATTATTATGTTGGAAATTATTGTATAACTATCTATTTTGGAGTACATAATTTGCTTAGAAGCTTTAGTTTATATCATATATTATATGCATTATGATACGTGCTAAAAAGAATGTAGTCTCATTCACCGTTGTTTTCTTTTCTAATGTAACCAAAGTTTCAGTTTTCTTTTCGCACATACAATGATGATTCTGGAAGAAAAAAGAGGATCTTCATACACCAGTTTAAATGGATATGAACACTGTAGTAACCATTGTACATAATCTTTTAACTTCGTTCTAGTTCTAATTTTACAGATTAGAAGTTTTAAAACTTATTTCTTCCCAATTCGAAAGATCGAAACTCGTATCTTCATAATGTATCAATAGTATTAAAATAGGAACATTATTAATTTTTACCCTTACAACTACTTGGAATATTACGTATTTTACCATTGGACCTCCCTCTAAAAATAATAACTACCGTTTTTTACATTAAAATATATATTGATATATCATAACTTCCCTTTAGCTCCTATATTCATGAGCCCATAACTCTCACACAAAGAAGAATTTCTTTTCGTGCTTTAATTTATATTTTTTGCCAACCTGAAACGATTACATAAAGTCATAAACAAGGATAAGATGCTTTGCATAGATTGGGTAATTGTATATATTGCTCGACCTAAATAGACTATCCATTATAAAAGAAAAATGCATGGCAAAACCCAATTTAAAATAATTACCAACCGCACTTTCAATAGTATTTGTTAATTTAATAATATATATATTTATAAATATTAGTTATTATCATGATATACGATTAACCAACAGCCTATGAGTAAAATCAATACCTATGTAAATAAAAATATATATAACTTAATAATATATCATTTTCATATCAAATTAAATTTAAACCAATAAATAAAATTAAAATCAGCTAACAAATATATATATATATATATATATATATATATATATAACTTAATAATATATAGTTTTCAAATATAGTTTTATAATAAAATTAAATTAAATATTTATATACATAAAATAATATGAATTCATGAAATTTACTATTAACTTTTATAAGTTACTAGATTAAACATAGATATAGGCGTTCGGGTCTTTTGATCCGTTCTTAGTGGTCATTAATATTCTTTAGATCTTAGAGATTTGGACACCATTTATTTTATTAAAACAGAATCATTTTTATTTTTTACTCCTATTAGAACCTGAAATATTATTTAAAAAATTACATATGTAATTATATAAAATAGTTAAAATAAAATAATGTATAAAGTATCTGCAGCAAAAAAAAATACAAGTAATGTACAATAAAAATCAAAATATATATAATTTGTTCAATTTTAATGAACAGTATTTTTTCAAACAAAAAATAATCTCACCCTTTCAAAGAGCGGGTCAAAATCTAGTTAAATATAAACTAAAACTCACATAATCCGATCTAGATCGGTTTACTACTCAAGTTTTTGTTACATAACCAATGACTAACCTCATTGAATTGATCAATCTGATTTTTAAAATTTATCAAAGTTTGATCGGAATTGGAACGAGTTTGTATTTGGATCTTATGCGGGTTAGGTTTTAAATTTGGCCCAAAACATATTATTTTGGTATTAGTATATTTTTAAACCATTAAAACCAAACCAAATCTTTATTTATCGGGGCATGGGTTTTGATATTTCAGATTAGGAGAACGTATGTTTTAAAATTTCTAATATGTGGAATTAGATTGAAGTTGAAAGGTCGTATGTAACTGGTTGGTATGATATGATACTTTTGGTACCCAAAATTTAAAGGATTACGTGAACAACAACATTTCTGGATCGGAGGATACCTAAACTGAACCAAGCTTTAAAATATGGGTCAATCCAGAAGCCCATTAATCTGTGTCTAAACGGAAGCTCATTGCTTAGTTAAGACTTTAAGAACAATAATATAGGGTGACCCACACGTTTTCTACAGCAGTAAACATGTATGGCGTTTGGATATATTTTTTCTTTTTTGCTAAACTGTAAATATAATTGAATCAATAAAGGTTTGGTTACAATGTTAATTGAATCATATTCTACTTAACAGCTGATTTGTGCCTAGAGGCCGCAATTTTTTTTTTTGAAATCTCTAAGAAACACAAAGATTAAATCCAAACAAGGCAAGCCTGCAGCTTAGAGATAATAAACAACTAGAATAAACGACAACCGATATAGACTCCCAGTCAATGCACTTCAAGTTCAACCGGACCAGGCCAAAGAGAACAAAATAAATAGCTTAGAGGGACCGTTCAGACGAACACTCATCCGAAGATTTGCGGTAGTGTAGGAGCTAGGGCCTAGGGTTTTCAAAAGAGAGAATACAATTCTCTGCGTTTGGATTATATGATTCAAACCAATCATGACGTTCTAGCTGGTAACCCTGCTTGAACCTCTACGTTCCCATAAAAAAAAAGAACCTTGCAGTGGCGAAGTTACTGATGTATATACTCGAGTCTTGAATATAGCTTTTGTGTTCGTATTCATTGGTCATGTATATAGAGTAAAGATTAATTCAGTGGCGAAGTAGAATGTAAATGCAAATGTTCACTTAAATCTTTTTTATTTAATCAAGTTTTTTTATTATCAACAATAATGCCAGAAGTAAACCTTTTTCTTTGCTTTCCTTTCAATAGTCATTGCCATATGAGTCAAAGCTACATTTCCCATTTCACAAATAATGTCCCTTTGACACACATATTAAAAATTTGTAAATATACTAATATATCTATATTTAATATAAAATAAATTAAATAAAAATAATTTAATAAAAATATATTCGTTTAAAAGTAAACAATGGATTTAATATGTAATTTTCACTGGAAGCATAGAATGACATTTTTTGAAATAAAAAATAAATTGAAAATAACACTTTTTAAGAAATATAGGGATTTGTTATGTGTGTATATAACATGTTTGATTGTATTTGTCTTTTAGATTATATTTGTCAAAAAAATTAAAGTTGCCAAAAAAAGTTGTCCGATTTTTTCAAAAATTCTATATCATTATGTGGCCATGGAGATTTGTTGTTACTCATGGCCATGTTGAAAATGCGACCACTTTAATCTAAAAGAAAAATTCAATGAAAGTGTTAAGATGTTTTCACACGTGCTTATCATCTAACCCAACTTTTTTTGTTCGCACTTGGCGTGACTAACACTGAAATTTTCGGTACCGCGAAGATCATATATTGATAGTTGGTAACAGGTCTATTTTAATTTATAAATTAATTAGTAGTGCATATATATATTAACCAAATTTCAAATTCTAATTTACTACTTTTGTCCATAGTCTACGAGTAACTCTTTAGCACCTATTGGTCTTGACTTGTAAATTTGAAACGATAAAATTTTATTTTGTAAACATTTTACTAATTATTTTTTTAGAACATATATACTTTATAAAACATGAAAATTGTTTTTTTTCGTAGCAATTTACAATACTAAGCCTGAAACTAAGTAAATCGCATTTTATGAAATCAAACAATTATAAGAAAATCTAGAAACATGTATAGCTGTTGACAAAAAATATAAACATGTATAGCTTAGCCCACTATTATTTTATCTTCAAAATTCTAACAGTCCATTCTATTATTATGCGGTTGGGAAAACTATCAATCAAAAGTTCAAAACACTTAATATATATACTTGTACAGATTGTTTCAAAATAAAATAAAATATGTACTGTCTATGCGCACACGAAGACCTTTCAAAATGTTAATAACCAGATAATTTGTATTCCTTCACTGAAATTTCAGTTTTTGAATGTATATCATAAAACCATATCTATTCCGATATTCCAATGGCTCTTGGTTCTTATCATCCCCGTTGATATGTAAAGAGTGTTTGGAAGTTTTGCTTTCTCAAAGAACCCATCACTAAAGTTACTTAATTATCCGGTTATTAACATTTTTATTAATGAGATCAAACATCGTTTTATATTTAATTCAAGCGTTGCTATTACTAAATTAGTAAATTATCTTTTACCAAAAAAATTTAATAAATTCTCATGCAGAAAAGTAAATAAGTAGGTTTGATTTTGAGTGCCTAGGGATCATTGTTTTTCTCTGAGCGTCGGTACTTTGACCATGACATACTGCTACTCAAATCTAGTACGTATATGTATCGAATTAGGAACCATTTTTAACTTAATTAGGAACCACTTTGAGGTAAAGTTACAAACCATTAATTATGTAGTCGCTAAGCGTTAGCTATTATCAGTTCAAACTTCGAAGTAACAACAATCCACCGGTTAAGTACTTAACCTCTAATTTTATAGCCTATTTTGTGTTTGATTAATTATTTTATAATCATGAATAAAGTTACTAACCCACCTGGAAAAGGCCATGTGCACGTATACGCCACTGCTTGGTCAGTTTATTCAGAACAGTTCCAATATGATTTCTAGTTTCGGAATTCTTAATATATATATTTATATTAATATTTAATTATGAGATTTCTAATTTTATAAAAAAAAATTTAAAATATTTATACTTCTCATAAAATTAAGAACTTCACAAAATATTAATATAAATAATACATGTATTTTGAAAATACTAAAACTATAAACTTCTATTAAAGTTGCTCTTTGTGAGTGGGAAGGTCGTTACTTATTAGGCTAAAATTACTAGAAAAAGGTAAAGAAAAAGAGAGTGTCTCTATTGTTGAGACATGAGAGTCTAGAAACGTTACTTATTAGGCTAAAATTACTAGAAAAAGGTAAAGAAAAAGAGAGTGTCTCTATTGTAGAGACATGAGAGTCTAGAAACGCAACTCCAACAAATTATTATCGATCACATGCAAATTTAAGCAGCGAACGCAATAAACTATTCTAATCTTAAAAGAATCTTTGTGATAAGTATGTCAACGCTTAGCTTGTTCTCACCAATCCGTTTTCATGTTCATGATATGAAACATGTAGAGTTAAAAATGTCATGTGCGTGTATATGCCACTGCTCGGTCAGTTTACTTAGGTTAGTGAAATATAAACTATACATTTTAATCAGACGCGTAAAGAAAAGAAGTAGACGCGTTGGATATATCAAACAAACTTTTGAAGTTTTAATTTAGTGAAGCTTTATCAGCAGCCTCCAGTCACTAACTTCCAAAAAATAATTAGTTTGACTCACTCCAAGGTTTACTGATAACCGAGAAACATATACAATAATGTATATCACTATTATCCACTGTTCATAGTCTACATGATGAACGTACCAAATGCATAAAGCTATAGCCGATATAATATATCATTTACATAAACGAAAGGGCATCACATACACAAGAGTTTGTTGTACAAGAAAAAGTTTAGACCGATGAAAAAGGCCACGCTAGGCACAAAACATAGAGGGATATTCTTTATAAATTTTTACAGCTTTCATTTTATATATTTTTTTTAAAATTAGTTACTCGTTTAGCTTTGATCTACGATAACAATGACAACTTACTTTGCAACATTATTCTAACTATTTGAGTTATTTCATCTGTTGTGTATCCTTTTGTTCAGTTGTATGTATTCCTTTCCACAGGCGGTGCCTGGATATAGGCTGATCAAGCATGTGCTTGAGGACCAACAAATTTAAAAAGACTTTGGGGCCAATTTTAGAAAAGATAAGGTAGCTGAAATAATTAAAGCACAAGATATTGAGTTTTACTCTTAGCACCCTGAGTTCAAATACCTAGTGTGCTGATTTATTTTATTTTGGTTAAACAAGTATGTATAATGTAACCAAAATAAAGTATGTATTAATATATATGTTTGTTTTGACATTTTTAACATTATTATTTGAAGTTATTTTTACATTAATTAATGGGGTCAATTTTTTTTCCGCTTCTAGTCTCGTAAATGTCAGGCATGGCCCTGCCTTTCCAACCAATTCAATAAATGCAGTACTAAAACCATATCCATTGGTGAATTTTATAAAACGTATATGGAGGATGGATCATCGTGGTATAGAATCAATCCACATTGATAATGCTGATATTAATGATAATACGTATCTGTCAAATGTGTGAAAGGGAAAGGCGCATTATTCTTAAATCCACACTGCATGGTTTGATGTGATTCATAGATTCTTGATTTGCTTTTAGGGTCATGAAATCTCCATCTTTGACTCCTTATAAAAAAACATAATTAGTTATATAATCAATGTATGATATCACTGAAATGAAAAAAATCATAAGAAAGTTAATCAAAATTAGCATGACATCAGAGTCCTAAACGTCACATGGAACAAGAGAAAATACATTCAACCGGTCTAATTCCTATAACGCGGTAGGACTTTGAAGATGATTTGTTTATTGGTTTACTCGGCTGAAATTTTATAGCCATCAAAATAAAAGTGCTTTATAGTGTTTATTGTATATAATAAGATGCTTTATAAATTATAGAAATATTATTAATCGCAAACTTATATATTTTAGATACAAATAAATTTTTATTTTCTGGTAAATAGATAATATTACTGTTTTGTTTTGTTGCATATTGTATGATAAATTTAACAGTTCTATATTTTTAAATAATATTAAGAGAAATAGGGGAAAATAATAGTAGTTACATTTTGTAAATTTCCCTCCAAGAACCTTCTCTTTTCCACCCAACTTCTTATTGTCTAAACTTTAAAACAAAAGGAGAAATAATAATAATAATAAAATGGAAAAACTTGTTGTATAAACACAAGAGAAGGACATGGTATCCACTATCCACCATAGATAGATTCTTTCTCATCACTATAAATAGACCCCCCACATAGAACCAACACACACGAAACTCACATTTCATCGAACACTCTCAAAAAGAAACACACAGAGAATTTCTAAAAGAAAAAAAGGTTCTTAATTTTAATGGCGATGGAAGAGAAACTCGTGATCAACGAATTGGAACAAGGGAGAGAGCTTGCGAAACGGATGATAAACAACCTCAAACACACTTCTTCGACTGAATCGAGCAAGATCATGATCTCTGAAATCCTCCGCATTTACCAGAATGCCATCCTCATGTTGAGCTTCAAAGAAGACGACAAGAACACCCTTAAGAGAAGCCGTGCCATCGAAGACAACAAGGATTCTAAAAAGAGGTAGATTGAGCTTAAAAGAGATGTGATTCTTTGTCTGTGTGTTTCAGTTTTGAGAACTCATGTGTCTGATTCTTGTGGTTTGCAGAAAATTATCGGACAAGAAGATAGAGGAAGTAGTTAAGGTTTTTGTCGGAACAGATTCAATTGATGATGGATATTGCTGGAGAAAATACGGGCAAAAAGAGATTCATGGATCCTCAAATCCTAGGTAAGAATTCATCTAAGTTGTTCAAAGTTTCCAACTTTGTTTTGTGTTTCTGTGCATTTTTGCTAAAAAAAGTATGACTCTGTTTCTGTTATAATTACAGAGGATACTTCAGGTGCACACATCGATTCACACAGAAGTGTCTAGCACAGAAGCAAGTTCAAAAATCCGACAAAGATCCTTCAATCTTCGAAGTGAAGTATCTCGGGAACCACACTTGTAACAACAGTACTTCCCCAAAGACAACGGCCACGAGCTTCTCTGTTTCGATGTTCGAAGAAGGAAACAGAGTAGATATTACACAGCAACCAGAGAACATGAAAACAGAGGAAGTGATGATAAGCCTAGAAGATTTGGAATACAAGAAGGACATATTCAAGACGTATTCTTTCTCTAACCATGAGATCGAGAACGTTGGTGGATGGAAAAAACACATTTTCCAGGAAAATCAGTCACCTGGAACAACATCAGGGTCTGTGATGACCAGCGAGATTGCAACTGCCCCAGCAACTGTTGAGGAGGATTGGGAAACTGTAGATTCGTATTTCTCTTCGTTGGAGAATATTATCGATCTAGGACAGGACTTGTGGTCGTGACATTTGAATTGGTGAATGTAATGTTATCGTGGTAGTAGTAAATTATAGATGGTGAGTGTAGTTTCAGGTTTAGATTGGCTTTTAGGATACTCTATGAGTTTTACCCTTTTTGTTTCAATAGGGTTTTTGTGTAGTAGTTCCTAATGAAGTTTTGATGTTACTTGATGACACAATGAATAAATAAATGATTTTAGTAATAAGTTTAACATTTTAAACTAAGAGCATCATTAGCGCAAATTCTTAGGATAGAGTTTTTAACGGAATAAAAAACTGTTTTTTTTTGTTTTTTAAATAAAAAAATTAAGAATCAGTTCTTAAATACTTTGTTTAATAACTGATTTTTAATTTTTTTTTAATTAAAAGTTAAGAATTTTTTTATATATATTTTGCTAAAAACTCTGCCTAAGAACTTCGGGTTAATCAGAATCTAAGATCTGAGGATTCAAATCAATGTTTGGTTTCAACTTTTGGTATAAAAAGGAACTGATGAGTATTATGGGCCTTGAGTACATAATGAAGCCCAATAACAATTGAACAGCCCAAAACTGAACAGAGACTTGAGTCGACATCATCGAAAGAATCCTGCAGAATATCACAACAAAAAAAGGTTGCGGAGAAGAAGAAGAAGAAGATGATCTACCGAAAGTGGAGTCTGCTATCAGGTCCACCGGTTATACTCGGCGGAGCCGTTGTTGCTGCCATCGCCGTGGGCATCCTCGTACAGAACGTATTTTGATATTCTCTTAATTGGATCCGTCGTTAGATTTATATATATAACTTGATGGGCTGATTAGTTTCTTCTCATGTGCTGCGCTTCTCCTTTGATCTTATTCGGATCGCATTTATACATTTGACTAGTTACTAATTGGTCCTTTTGAGGTCTACTTGAAAAAGAAACGTCCTTTTGATTCAAAGTTTGTGTTTTGCTTATTTGGTTTGAATTTACTTATATGTGATGTCTAATACATAAGTTTTTTTTTTTTTTATCTTTTGGTACCATTGATCCAGAGATTTTAATTTGGAGTCGACTTTTTGGTGTTTGATAATCAGGTTACGAAAGGGGAACAAAAGAAGAATGTCTCATCATCAAACAAGTGAAAAAAGGAAAAGATGGGGAGAAGATGCTCAAATAAACTGTCTAGTGTGAGTTGAAAACATTTAGTTCATGCAGTGTAAGCTCAATAATGCTTTTTCAAATACACAGATCCATTTTGGATTCTTATCGCCAATAATAATATTTCATTTGCACATTCTCTCATTCATTCTTAACGTTGATCTTAAGTCTCTGTAGAGTAAGAACAGAGTTTTCTGTTTAACTTATAATCTACAGAGAATAAACAACACAGTGGGGGAGTCTCATGAACATTTCTTGAGATTCCTTCACGCAGCTCTCCTTGGAACTCTCATCCCCAACCCACGTTTTAGCTTATCAACCTTGACATCAAACTCAGATACATGAGCTTTGAAAAATGTAAGGCAAAATTAATATGTTTATAAACTTTGTGAAAGCTTACGTTGGGGCGAGTTTTACAAGAGTATCTATCTCTTCACAGGTATCTTCGTCTATGACTCTACCTCAGTGAAAAGGCTATTAAGAGCATCTACAATGTATTACGGTAATACTATTACCCCCCATTTTTTACTCTAAAATGGTGTAACACCAAAATGGAGTTGAGTTTTACTCCAATGTATTACTCCATTTTTTACTTTAAAAATATATATTCTTAAATAATTCTATATTTATGTAATTAATAATTGTTACTAATACCTCCTACTTATAAGAATTTACCAATAAATTCCAAACTATCTTTACAAATATTCCGTAAAAAGAATTTATTTAAATTAAAAATTTATTATTAAAAAATACAAGAAATGATAAAAAAATAATACATATGTTGGTTCAATAACTATTATTAGGATATTTTTCCCATAAATTCTTAACTAATGCATTTCGTAATGAAAAATAAGCTTCTCGAGCAAGAAAATTTTGAAATCGTAAATCGAGCTTCTCCTCCAATTCGATTGGTACATCAAGTTCACGCTCATCCTCAATTATCATGTTATGTAAAATTATACATGTAGTCATGATGTCATGTAACAAATTTTCTTCCAAAAAAGAACATATCCTTTCACAATGGCAAAGCGTGACTGTAGAACTCTAAATGCACGTTCAACATCTTTCCAAATGCGATTTGCCGGATTATTAAATCTATTTTATGTTATGTTATTTTTATTTTATATTATTTATATTTGTTTTTATAATTACTTTATGCATTTTGATGTAGAATATTAAATATTTTTTGTGAAATATCTAATTATTTTCATGTTATTTTATTATTTTTAAATACTATTTAAATAAGAAATAAAAATATTAAAGAATTAAAGGACTATATCATAAATAAATAAAATTCAACCCCAAAATGGAGTAATGAGTAAAATTACCTCATTTATGGAATAACCCTAGCTATTATTCTATTTTGGAGTTGAAAATGGAGTAGGGTTAGAGTAGATTTTACTTCAAAATAGTGTTTGGAGGAGAAAATGGAGTAGGGTTGGAAATGCTCTAAAGAGACACTGAAGAATATTCTTGTCATCTTTACCATTTAAACATAAAATAACACTTCACCTTATTAACATTTTTCTATACATAAACAGCTTCGAGAAAAGAAAATCTTGGTTACATATTAGACAAACAAGTTCTTGTAAGACTATCTCCACCATGAAATACAAGAAGACATCTTCTTCTTCTTCTTCTTCTTGATTTCTTCCTTTGTTTTGTCATTCTTCTTTCTATTCCACCATTGTTTCCTCCGTTGAATACAACTTGTGGTCGTCTTGGAAACAGAGGAACACTCGTCTTTATCTTTGTCCATCACCATCAGAGCTCGTAGACCCAAACCAGGTGGCCGGGTGAGAGGAGAGAAAGGTAGCAGTCTGCGTTCGATAATGTGAGCAATAGAGACGAGCTCGTAAGAATCGTAGAGAGTACTCTCACAGTCCCATATTGTGTGATCACGACCATCACTCTTCTTCTCTGGTAACACTGTGTCTTGTGAGTTATAACTTTTATGGAGTCTTGCATTTGCCATAACTGAAAGACTGGAGAGCATCTCTATGTTGATTTCTAACACTTTCTTAGCTTTGTCTCCCCGTCGAAGTTTGTTGTTATATAGGGATTGAAAGTCTGAGCTTGCCAGGTAAGATATTATCTGATGTCATTTTTATATTAAAAAAACTCGCAAACAAAATAACACATGATATAAAAAGTTTTTTTTTTTCTTATTTGAATAAATTTAACATCTTTCCAAAATGAGATTATCTGTTTAATCATAATATTAATTATAAAATGAATTTTATAAATATTTTGTTTATTTCAAATATTATTGATTAAATATATGTAACTAATAAAAACATTAATGTATAGTAATCATTTTTTTAATATGTGTGATAAATGTCAAAATGATATTTTTTTTTATAAAATGGGCAGAGTAATAAAGTGTCAGGATTTCTATTTTTTTACTATAAATCAATGAAATATATTTATTATCCATTAATGACAGAATCCATGTATTTACTTAATACCAAATTCACTAGTCAGCCTTACAATGTATGTGGTTGTTCAATTTGGCTATGTGACAATAGTTTCCAGCTATCACTTTCCTTTTGTACTTGTTTCAAAATTAGAACATTACATTAAGTCATATTCCACTTTTGGTCTTTCTCTTAGTAAAATACTCTCTCTTACATAATGTTCCATGTTTTAGAAAAATATTTATTTCTAAAAGATCTATATTTTATATTTTCAACGCAAGTAATAATGATAAATTGTAGACTCCAAAAATATTAATTCTCTTTACTTAATTTTGATTGACTAAAAATTATATGAAATAGTTAATTACAATAAAATAATGCATTTATAATCTAAAATTTACGTGTTTTCTTAATATGTGTGAAAACTAAAAAACATACACCATTTTGGAACGAAAGGAATATAAGATAATATTTTTTTTGAAGTTGTATTTGCTTTTTTTTTCTTCTAAATATAGGATATGGTACGTCATAGTATTGATTGATCAGTTGGTGAAAACTTAATGCAATTACGAATAGAGAGTTTTACTTTTTTTTTAAATTAACAAATAATCCATTCGTTTCAATTTAGTTATCGTTGTAAAGTAAAATTTCGTTTAAAAATAAACGTCGTTTTATAATTTAATGTAAGATTTATTAGCTTTATATGGTATCTTATTTTTATTGGTTAATAATGAAAAGTAAAGAGTTTGGTGTGAAAAATGTGGCATGGAGTGAACCTGTGTGGGTGGTACGTTGTCCAACAAAAAGGAGCTACATCATCTTCTTGCTACCAACTTGTCACTATGACCACTGACCATGCATGTTTTTTGTGGTTCTTATAAGATGCGTTAAAAAATATTAGTACGTCCGAGAGAGTTCTAAGCATGAAAGGTTACTTTAAGATTTACATTAGTGTTAGTCCACTCATTACCAACAATTTGCTTTTAGACATGGACACTGCTAGGTTCCCGCCAATGATGTCATAACCATGTATAGCTGCTGAGACAAACACACACTACTTACTCTTATCGTTTAAATGATTATTGGTTCTTATACGTGATTATAAGATCATATATTGACAAAAGGTGATTATAGTTGTGAATCTCCCGATGTGAATTTTGAAATCGTCAGCTGTCCAGATGTGAATCTCCCGAGTGGTTCTTGGTGTTGGCTTCAACGAAGTCATCTTCAACTTGCACCGGTTTGGTTATGATGTGCCTTCCGTGTCGCAGCTTGAGAGTACCTTCGGGTCAGTCTTCGGCAGTCTGATTCCTATTAACCTGCTCCTCGTTATTCCTTTGGCCTAGTTTAGGTGTTTCGAAGAGCGTGTGCAAGAAAAAAGTTGTTGTTTGTAGCAATACCTTAGTTTTATGTTTGTTCACTTGTAAACATGATTAGAAATTTCCTTTGGTTCTGGGTTCTTTTAACTTTTTTGGCAACCCTTAGGATTCAGTCTAGCTTTCGAGCAAACGAAATTACAAGTACATTGTAATCAAACCTTAACTACAAGTTAATGATGTTTACATTCTTAGCAAAAAACCAATGATCTTTACCATATTGATTCACCACTGATGTTCTACATTCGTTCAACAATCATATTTTTGGTTCCTTGAATATAATAAAACATTATAACCAGGATTTTATATAAAATTTCTTCCAGTCCACGCCAAATTTATTATAATATTCTTATTTAGTTTTCGTATCTACAATCAAAACGAATTGTATCTGGATAACACAATTATATCATCATATAATCTTTAATCATGTGCGGTAAAACCACCTATTCATATGTGGTGAACTTTTTGATATATAAACATAATGCCAAATCAAGATTCTATTGATCTCCCAAATATTTTGATTGCACAAAATGCAAATTAAAACCACTGTGATACATATTTCTACTATTTATAAAAATATTGAAATATTTTTTTCTTTATACTGAATTAAATAACAAACGTAAACTATAACTATTTGACAATAAAGACAATAAACAACAGAAAATCACTTTTTATTTTTTACTTCACAACTTCATTCAAAAGCCGTGCTGAAGAACCTACTCACCACATTGTCACACAGAATCTGGAGAACCTTAACATTACTTGGCTTCACACATCTCGGCATCTTAAACTGTCCAGCAGAAGAACCAAGCCCAAGAAAATGTTCTTGAACCTTCCTGAAAGTTCCTTTCTCCACAACTCTCAGCTCCAAAGCTCCAATAGTCTTGCACTTTCTTGAACTCATGTAACCAGCATCAACAAACCCTTTATCTAAACAGTTGCAACAATCTTGAAGAACATCATCCTCTGTTTCACCTGAAATCTCCCAGTATATAACGTAATGTCCTGGCTCTGTCGACACGTCAACGTGGCTTGAGAAGTCGATGACTTCAATCTTTTCTTCTGCGAGTCTCTTTGCTGCCGATTCTACAGACATCTGAAGGTCTCTCTCAGTGTTCTTGTCGATGTTGATGGAGAGAATCAAGTTTCTCCTGCATATAAACTTGAGTTGTGGAGTCTTGTTGTAGAAACCAACGATCTTTACCACGTCTCCAAGTCGGTAACGATACAATCCTGCGTAATTTGTGATGACAACCTCGTACTCTTCTCCTATCTTGACTTCAGTTAAACCAACCGGTCTCTCATCTGCTTCCTCTGTTTCCGACACAGGTAGAAACTCGAAGTAACCAAGATTTGGAACCACAGCAAATGTAGCTTCCTCTGGAGACAACCTCGGCCTAACGTTAGCAGCAATCCATCCCTCGGAACTACCGTAGTCATGACTCACAAGAGGCAGCTCACCAGCGTAGTGTCTCAGCTTCTTCACATACGGCTCCATAGAGCCAGTCATGATCCCATAAACATACTTCGCGTTCGGGAACAGCGCGGGGATCAACCCGTACCAGTTGCTCAAACTCAAACACTTGGTGCGGATCGTCTCCGCTAGCTCAGGGTTAGGACCTCTGAGGAGCTTGGTCATTGCGTTACGTACCGATGGGACGGTGATGCGGCTGCTTAAGACACCGTCTTCTATATCGGTAACGATCTCTTCCCATACATGTTCAAAGGTTCTAAACGCGTGGACTAGACCGTGTGCGAAGGAGGCAAAGACGTATTGGACTTGGTCTCTGAAGAGGATTCCTGATAAGAGATGGCAATACAAGGCTTGATGGACATCAGGGCTGAAGATAACTTCGTCGGGGCTACAACAAAGGGACTGTATAGACTTCATCCCGGCTTTGAAGTTAGGGTTACGGTAAACGTTTGTGGTTGCTGTTCCAACAGGGACACCTCCTGTTGATATGTATTGCTTGCTGCTGAAGATAAACTGCAATGCTCTCCCGTTGTCATCAATAGGGAAGTCTCTGTATAAATTGAAACATCAACCATGTTTTAAGACAGAACATACTTACTACTCCATCCTAATATAGATGTTTTTTCAAAAGAAATTTTTATGTTTCTATGCAGAATATGTAAACTTCGATAATTAAATTACTATTGGTTAAAAGTTATTTGAAATAAATAATTGTAAAAAGGTGATGCATTTATAAAATATTTTTTTTAATATGTGTAAAAACATTAAAAATATCTAGTTTAAGGAACAGAGTTAGTAGTTGTTTAAAACTCTTCATGTGTAAATGGATGGAACAGAGGAAAGTGTACCTGTTTCTGAAAGCAAAAGCAGTGCGAAAGAGTTGTAATGTGTTCTCCATTAACTCATCAGTGAAAGGAACAAACTTTGGACGGCCTTGACTAGTTCCAGAGCTGTTGATTACAAGAGAGAAAGATTCAGATTCATTCAGTAATCTCTGAGAAACATAATCATATCATGTTTTTCTATTAACCTTAGGGAAATGGCTGGAACGGGAAGGGATGTGAGAATAGGAGAAGTGTCACCGTCCACCATTCTTTTGATGTAAGGCTCCAAGTCAACATCAGTGACTAATGGAACCAATGCTTTGAAAGCTTCAGGGTCTGTTGTGTTTCCATTGATACCAAAGTTTTGTAAGTAGACAGCGGATTGGTTCTTGTGTAGAATCTCTTGAAGGGTTTGTTTCTGGACTTGATCAGCGTTTCTTGTCATTTCATCGAACTCGTCGATGACTCTGTTCATGTTGAAAGTCTCAACCTTTTTCTCCAACATCTTGAATCTAGAAAAAAAAAAAAGTGAGCAAGAGTGGCAATAATAATTGCATTAAAAATAGCTGGAGACAAAGCGTATTAGATTCTCGTATTTAGCAAAAGACGGCAAAGATTCTGACAGATTTGCAGATAGCTAGATAGAGATAATATAATGAAAGAAGAAACTTTAAGCTCTTTATGTATCTGAGCATCCACAAAGGGAAGGTTTAGAAATGAAGTACAGACACATCAGACTTTTTCTGAAATCTGTCTGAATAAGAGAGAGAGAGAGAGAGAGAGAGAGAGAGAGAGAGAGAGAGAGAGAGAGAGAGAGAGAGAGAGAGAGAGAGAGAGAAGTCAACGAGTTCGGACACGGAGTAATCAGAAACTGTACTTTTTTTACAGATCAACAGAAACTCAGATACGTACATGTGTATAAGATTCCCGATGAAGAGAGGGAGGGAGGGAGGGAGAGAGAGAGAGTGAGTACCTGCTGTTGTTGCTGTGAGCTATGTAGCTTGGTGGAAGGAGGAGAGAGAAAAGATTAATGAGTGAGCAAAAGACTTTGAAAAGTTTTTGAGTGATTCTGGAAAGTCAGAGAGAAGCTGTGAATTTATAGAGACGACTAAACCCAAAAAAAAAGTTTCTTAGTTTTTTCTTGTGATGGCGATGGATTAGTGAAAGCCCTTCTTTCTCCTTTTTTTTTTCTGAGTCGCGCCAATTCTCGCCGACGGAGGATTCTTCTCCGACCAGATTTTTGTTTTAATCCACAAAAGAAGTTGAAAATCCCAGAAGACTCTTATATAGTATTAACCCATTGTTATGATTTAATCATTAAATAATATGTTAAATGAATCTACATACACTTGATATACATACTATGCCTTCTCTCGGGTCGAAGAGCTATTTCCCCATGAGAAATATCACATAACATCAGATCCCATCAAACTATAATTTAGTGTCAAATTTCTATGATTTGAAAGTTACAAATTTATTTCTCCACAAATTAACAATTTCGAATATATTTTTATATGATCCGATACTTCGAAACTTAATTACCCATAGACCGTGGTTTAATTGGTTTATTATTAACCAAATAGTTTAAACCGACTAAACCAAACCAAAATTCATTTTAAACAATTTTATAAATGAATATTTATTAGGTTTATATTTTTGTGTTTTCTGAAATTTAAAAGAAAAAACTTACATCAAGATTTCATTTTTATAAAGGTTAATAAAATCACAATGAACAAATAAGCTTGTTAAAATTTTTTATTTTTTTAATTTGAAAGTAAAAAAATCAAATTTTGATAAAAATATATGTCAAAAAATCAATTTTGTTTTGAAAATTTGATTTACTTCAAAATTCAACAAAACATAGATTTGGACATATACTTTTATCAAATTTTAATTTTTGGTTTCAAATTAAAATATACAAAAATTAACAAGCTTATTTGTTCATTGTAATTTAGTAAATTTTGTAAACATAAAATTTTGATGTAATTTTGTATTTTATATTTTTTTAAAACGCAAAAATATTAAAAAAAATTAGGAAATCTTTTTTGAATTCAAAAAAACTTTATTTTGAAATTTCAACAAGAAAATAAACTATATTCTTTAATAAAAATTGTTTTAATTGAATTTTGGTTTGGTTTAACCGGTTTAAACTATTTGGTTAATAATAAACCAAATAAAACCATGGTATATGGGTAATTAAGTTTCAAAGTATCGGTTCAGGGAGAAATACATTCAAAATTATTAATTCGTGGAAAAATAAGTTCATAACTTTCAAATCGTGGAGATTTGACACTAAATCATAATTTGGTGGAGATCTGATGCTGTATGATATTTCTCGTGGGGAAATAGCTCGTCGACCCTCTCTCAAAAAAAAAAGATATACATTACTAATTACTTTTATAAATCAAATAATTAGATTTTAGTTAGCATGTACACAAGGCAACTTTCTTTCAGTTTAAAGGGGGATATTATATAAATAAATATTAATTAATTCCTAATTTATAAAAAAAAAAGATAAATATTTTTCTCCAAAAAATTACTAAGAAAGGAAACATTACTCTAATTTAAAATCTTACTAGGTTTTGACCCGCGCGCCCGCGCGGGTGTTATTTTTATAAATGTCAAATATTTTAAGTAAGTTGTTTGATATAACTGTAAATATAACTGAAACTTAATATTCAATATCTGTTATCCGATCCGGGATCTCATCCGTTTCGCAAAACGGAATATTTGAGAATCCTAATAGTGATTTACGGATTTGACTGATTCATGTACAAATTCGGATAGTAAAATTTAAGTTTAGATATTCAAATCCGAATATTAAATATTTAAAATTTAATATAGTTATCTATGTATATTGTATATAGTTTTATATAAAATAAGTAAATTTTAATTTTATTAAATTTCAATGATTTTTAAGTTTTTTAAAAAAATTATTTTAAATAGACTAAATAGATAGTTAATAGTTAGTCTGAATATCCGTGTGTATTCGGATTTTAGTCTCAATATCCTAACTCTGAATATCCGGATCGAGATAACAATTTTACGAATTCGACGAATGCATATCCAAATCCGTATATCTTAAAATATCCCGGATATTCGATCCGCCCTAGACCTAACTGTGTATATATTATATGGTGATTAAAATTTTAAATTTATAAATTACCTAAGTTATTTATATTAGATATATATCGTACAAATGAACAATACATTGTATTTGTTTGTATATATAACCATTTATAATAAATATTAGTATGTATTTTAGTCACTAAATTGTTATGGAAAATTACATGATTTTGTTATTATAAATGAATAAGTTCAGATTATTATCAAAAATTATTAAAATTATTATCTTTTTATAGTTCAAATATAGTTGTGTAACTTATATGAATATGAATAAAAAATAAAACTAATTTAATGCTATATATATTTATAATTATATTTTTATTATAAAAATTTGGATAACACATATTATAAAGTCTTGAATTCCAATGAAAAAAAGTTGTTAATGAGCTTAGCCCATATTTTTTTTTCTTGTTAAGAATTATTTTTTAGATGTTTGGATGCAAAGATAATATTAGTGACATTTTTGTAAATATTAGATAAAAGTAAAGGTTATTTCATATTTGTACTTCACTTTTAATAGATTAGATAATGTCAGAGATGCTGAGATTGGTGTAAAGTAAATTCAATATTTATAATTAATATTAGAATACATCAGATATTTATAATTAAAGATTTAATTTATTTCTATTATGTACCATATTTTATTATCAATATATTTTTTTATAAAACTAAGAAGAAATTAATTGTTTCTATGTGTCTAAAACCACCATTATCAATGGTTTTTTACCTTGAATATCTCATAACTTGATTGATATTTAACTAAAAATTAAAATCAAATTATTATTATTATTATATAGTTTTCCAAATTTAAATTAATTATTAATAACATTTATGAGAGAAAGAAAGTGAAAAATCCCCCATCCAAAATTTTATCTCTTTTTTGTCTTCCTAATTCTCATTTTGTTTTTTTTTATGTCTTCTTTGTCTAAGTTTAAGTTTAACAATCACTAAGTTTCATTTTACCTCTAGTAATAATTTAATTTTTTATTTAAATATTTTTATGTTAAGCAGTCTTCAAATAAGAGAATTTGTGGTCGAGTGGTAATGAAATATGTTTGAGACTCTAACATATTTCAGATTTAATGTATTTATTGTACAAAACTAAACCATATTGTTCATGAATATCTACATAGATATGCATTCATGCTTACAGTTCATTCACATACCCTGAAAAAATATATTCGTTGAATGCATATTCCCTTGCAAAGTAGTTTGATCCTCTTCATTGATGGGGATATCCATAGGTTAATTCAGAAAAATCAACTTATACTATGAACATGTTTGATGCGTGATCTTTTTTTGACAAAATATGTTGTGTTTTGATTTTCTTTTCTTTAGTATCCAGTTCAAACTTCTCTCGGTTTCCATATATCCAAAGACCAATCCGTTCTTATTTTTCAAACTTAATTTTTCCTTTGCTAATTCATTTGTTCAAACTTTAAGTTATAGTTTAGTTATTTGAGACTATAACATGTATCTATTACGTCAAGTCGTCAACCATAAATTCTAGCATTTGAATTCATGTACAAAGTTGATAAATTATTTGTAGAGTAGTTAGCTTTTGCGCTGGACTCGCGTTCGTTACGGGCTAACATACAAGTGATTATGATAAGACGAGTAAGTAAACGACAGAGTTTCTTCAACTATCACAGTTATCTATTCTAATAATCATACATATTGATGTCTTTATGCATTTGTCATTAGGTCATCGAATATTTTTTGACTATACAAGCATGGATTATATTATGCTGTCTTGTTTTACGTACATATATAAGACTTATATTATATGCTGTCTAGCTTTTCAATTAGCCAATAGAAACACACATGATATCGGATATATATATATATATATATATATATAACTGTATGCTACAGTTTAGTTAGAGTTTAAATAAAAAAAATAAAAAAAAATCGGAATTTATTTTATGTAATTTTCTTCAAAATATTTTGAAGATCATAAGACCAACTCCAATGGTCTTTAGAAGCTTTTAGTACATATGTCATTCATTAATTAAACAATCTTTTGTACAACATAAAAACTTAAATAAAAACTAAATCATTATCAAAAAAATAATATCTATTTTATTAAAACAGAAACATGACCTATTGATATATGTGGAGTCTAATAATTATTTTTTAACAATACTTATTTAAAATATAAATCATATATTTTTTAATTGTTACAAAATAAACCACTTTGATTCCATAATTTTAGGGATCCACTAACTTATATAATTGTTTCTTGACATATTTCATATAATTATCAAAAAAACAAAATAAATTAATATTAAACATAAACATGATAAAAAAATAAAAGTATAAAAATTAAGTTTTTTAAAAATAATTTTAAACAAAAAATAGTTCCGCCCTTCGAAAAGGGCGGGTCAAAATCTAGTTTTTATTACTAAGAATTTAATTTGTGCATCTCCACCATTGGATATGCTCTATAAGTAAATACTTGACTGACCTATGCCCAAGACGGGTCCTCCACGCGGACTATGAAATTAGTTTTTCTTTACCTATGAAAAGGAGTTGATCATGCAATACACACATTTTTTTACTTTATAACTTTACTTGAAAGATGTTGTCTAGCTTTACAATTAGCCAATGGAATCACACATTAGAAATCGGACACTTCATATATTTATAAGTGTATGCTACATGCAGGCTATACAAATTAATCCATATAACATGATTTAAAATCCTGTCTAACACAATATTTGCGTCTATATTATTGGCGTTTCTAATTTTTTGTTTGGTACAAACTACAATCTAGATAAAGTATACGTAATGGAGACCGTGTCATGACTCCATTACTCATAGTGTCATTAGTGACAAACCCAAACTTCTTTTTGCACAGTGACGAAAAAGGGTTTTGCGAAAACGACCCTCATGTATTACACAATTCCCTCTCCGGCCACTTTTTTGGTTTACTATCGCTTTTGATCATCAATTTTTGTTTGTTTTCAAGTCATCTTCTCTATGTCGATGAAATACTCATCGTGTGAACATGTTTTTCATTCGACGGCTAGCCGCAATTTTTAAAGATGTTTAACACTTTGTGCTCGACAAATTAAATTTTTCGTAATACTGTTGTAGCATATTTTCGATAAACTCTAGCATTACATTTACACGTGTTGTATATATTAAAATGATATGTCGACATACCATGTATTTTAGTGTTCAAGATACTGTTGAATATTCCACCGACCGGATTAAATTAGCCACCATGAAAGTTTTAGTTAAGACTAGGCTGGTTGAGTTTCGGTTTTTATTCAGACTCGACGTCACACGATGTGTCGAGCAAGGTCAGTGCTGAACTGCCTAATCCGACATTTCATGTGGGCAGAATTAATTAATTCTGAGTTAACATAATTTGATTGTCTCATTTTGGGAGATATAAAATATATAAAGCTAAAGCGATTGTGGATTAGGTTGTGGACGTCAACTTCTTATTTAACAATGATTGATTAAGGGAGATTAGGTAAATGTTACTGGCTGTTAATCATGGTTACATATTATTAGGACACTGGACACCCACCGACCATGGAGAAGTAAATATACCTCGACGTCTTTTAAGTTTCGGCCTAATTTTTATGTCGAATGTTTAGGTTTGTTTGGTTTGGCATTTTGCGCCCATGATAATTGCATAACTGGATCGTTCATGCATGGAAATAGATTTCAAAATGTAAAGGGATTATTTGCAACTTGTTTTTAAAAAAATGTAAGATTATATTTTTATAAGCTATGGATTCTTATATTTTAGCGAAGTTAGGCTAAATCTATTGGTTTGTCTACGTAGGCTACATATCATTTGCATGTGCTGACTTGTGTCCATAAATCATATTCAGAATCAGCAGAAATCATACACAGTACTGTTGATAACTTATATTTTCAGCTAGGTTTTACAAAAAAAAAAAAAAGAATTTGCATAGCAATACAAGATAATATATTTTCTTTACAAAGTGAAACTTAAGAATCTTACAGTTACAGGAAAAAATTCTCTTCACTTTCTTTTATCTTTACATAACGATCAGTACCGGTCCGGATCGGATTGGCGCCTAAAGCGCATAAAAAAAATCTGCCCCATTATATTTTTTTTCTGCATTTTTGATATGCAATTAGAATCATGCAAAATATCATTTTAATATTTTCATATTTATAAGACATAAGCAAACATCATTAATTTTTATGAGCTTTACTTTAAACACTGTAACTAAAGTTGCAATGACTAGCAATATATGATTAAAACTCCTATATTTGAATACCAATCATCCATTCAACTTGAAAAAAAATATTTATATTTTCCGCATTAAGCAGTAAGCAAAACCTAGAATAAATATTATGTTTGTTTAGTTTTTTAAAAGTTCATCGTCAAAGATTTTAGAAATTACTAAAAAAAATTATCATAATCACAAAAAGGTATAGTAGAAAAAACACTATAGAAGATAAAACTTACATGATGGAACAACATTCCATCAACAATGGATGAGGACATAAATATCAAAAAGAAATAACGTCAGAGTATATCAAAGAAGACATGCAATTAGGTTATAGTACACTAGTTTAGTATTTATTTTATACTTCATTTAATTAAAAAAAAATCAAATAGTTTAAAATGGAACGTACTAAATTTTTTTTGAATAAAACGATTGTATATTAGAGCAAAGAGAATAAATAAAATGCTTGGTATCTTTATAAAAATAAGAAAACGATAAAACGTTAAAAAAAGAAAAAAGAAGGGGAATTCGAAGACATAACCAATAGGCAAACAATAACTTCACAAACCACTATACTAATTAAAACTCTATTAATTTGGTGCCCCTAAAATGTATAACAGCTCTGGCGCCTAAAGCCCATGCTTTACGGGCTTTAGCCCAGGGCCGGCCCTGCATTAACGATCAATAACAAAATTTCGACTGCAATAAAAATACACACTTGTTTTTCAGCTTCTTGCAGTCACAAGATCAGTCATGTGTCCTTCACATTTTCCTGGAATGCCTGCGAGCATTATTGACATAAATGGTATGATGAATATAAGGAAAGCTACAATGATAGAAGCACGAGAGATACCGGATTATTCGAGCTACATGAATACAGACATAATGTATGTTTCAGATTCAAATTTACGTTAGAGTCAGGAACAAGCAAGAGCGTAGCAGCTCAGCTCAGTTCCTCAAATGTAAGAAGCTTCGTTTAATATAAAAGAAGTGTCAACTATAGTCACCAAAGGCTCCAAACTCCCACTCTTCCAAAAAAAAAAAACTATAGCCACCAAAGAAATTATAGACATTTTTTTGGGACCATTTTCATGTGTCTTGTTGATAAAAACAGAGGAATATTTTTTTTTTATCATAAGATGTCCTAGAAGAAGTTAAAATTTAAAGTGCTCTGATTATTAGACATAAAACTTGTAAAGAATGAATATTGTATGTTGTCTATATTAAAACACTTAAAGAGTATACTCTTGCAGATACTTGCAACTACGTAGGCAATGGATTAATAGACACTTGATCCAAAGTCATTTTTCCAGAAGAGTATCCAAGCTACAATGTAAATACTTGCAACTAATTTTAATCATTTAAACCACAATTTATTTAGTTAATCAAATTAACGTTCAAATAAAGCTTTTCATAAGAGAAAACAAAAGGATGAAGTCAGAAACTAACGTTTGTTGCGAGGTGGACTAGAGCTTTTCTTATAACATAGTACACGCAAAGTTGCCCATAATATGTCATGGATATATTCTGTTCCTCTCCATCTCCGAGTGACCAGCTCTTCCAAGAGAGGCCTGGTGACTTGCAAATACTGCATATCCACCAACCTCTCTCTTCTCTTCCCATAATACCTTGCGTTGAAGGTTTAGTTTAAGCACGGAGGAGTTGTTGTTGCCCCAACGTGTAGATATTACAAACATGTCTCCTTCAGGCTCTGCCATCAACATTTCACTCAGAGATACTTGAAAGCACGGAGGGACTGAGAAAATAGAAGATACCATTTGAGAATAAACATTTGTCCCAAAAACAACAACCTCTCCGATGGTGACAAAGTAACGGGTGCTCTAAGTGATGGGTGGTCCAAACTGATTCTCACCAAGCTGCCAAGTATTGATCACAGAATATGTGATTCCCTTATGAAACTTTGTATAGTTAAGTGAGATCACAAACAACTAGTTGATGTAGGAGCGGCTGAGAAGGCCAAGCAATAGTCGTCTTTGGAATAGCATCAAAGACGAATAACATATGTATAGTTAATTGCTTGGCCTTCTCAGCCGCTCCTACATCAACTGAGATTATATGTTGCAGACCGTGATGGGTCCAAAAGAATGTAGTTTCCATCTTCTGATGATCCTCTTTGTGGATAAAAAAAAAACAAAGGACGGGGATGTGAGTTCCTGACAGAAACTGCTACGTCAAGCCATGTCTTGCAGACAGCAGAAGCTATTATGTTGTCTTTTAATCTGAGACAGGACAGTATCTCGTACAGGAGACTAACGGAATATTCAGATCCCACGATCCTGTAATATCCTTTTTCTTTGATTCACGATCTCTTCTAGCTGCTGAAATTCATGAGAAGAGAAAAAAGATGAATTAGACCTACCTTCACCTCCAAAACTCTATCCATAATTCTAAACCCTAAATTTAGATTACTTAACCAAAAATTATAAATGTATATTTGCATTATTTAATAAAGTGTATTTTATTTTTTCTCCTTAAGTGTTATTTTAGGGACAAAATTTTTTTTAATCTATTTTGGTTATTATCTCTTTTTATTGATATTCTAATGTTGGTATAGTGAAAACTAGAAACTCCAATAACTGTTCGTTATTATATTGTGCAACAGTTAAATAACGTAGACAAACGTATACAACTCTAACCCTAATTTAGAGATCATAAACCCTGGAATATCGATTGAAAGGGGGTTTAGTAAACCCACGAGTGTTAGTGTTATGTATAAATAGAGAGAGTATGTGGCGGTAACAGATTGGATAAGGAGGATTATTGTGTACACACGTGGCTTCGTGTGACTAGAAGAAGAATTTTGTTACGGGATAAAAAGGAGCTCTGGATAATCAGAAACTGTTGCTAACTTTCTTCTTCATCTTTGATTTGTGTTGTCTTCTCCATTGTATTTTTTGGAAAATTGATTCATCTCCTTTGAAGACCTTTCTCTATTCACGATCTTTTACATTTAAATTACGAATTATTGTTTCTTCAACGGCAATTCGATTCAATAGTGTAATCATATGGATTATTGCTATCACTTAGATGTTTTTGTTTAATAATATTTATATCTGATTCGAGAAAACAGAAATAAAAATCCAATTACAAAGCGACTTGAACAAAATTATTCAAATTAAACCTTTTTAACTTAGTTTAACCCATCACTCCGGTGCGTTATGTTAACTCTGATGAACACTACATTAAAATGTATAACACTATTTACATTACATTAAATTTAGTGAGATTTTATCACTTTAATATCTTATTAGAGATGAAATTACATTAAATTTGATGTTTTGATGTTTCATTAGAGTTGATATACGTTCGCAAATTATAAGTGTAGCGTTGGTGAGGGAGGGGTGCATGGGTTAGGAGTGGCCTGCGTCATTGATGTGATAATTGTTATTTCGTTCAGAAGATAATATTATTGTCACTGCAAAAATAATAATTCTGGTAAGCAAAATATAAAATATAGAAAAATTATCAGTTTAAAATTTCAAAAATCAAAACAATATCTTTCCTTGGATGCAAAATCTTTAAGGTTTTGGTTCTATGCCATCTCTTGCAACTCATGTTTCACATCAGCCAGGTAAGTGTCTTGAATATTCTCCTTGCCCTTGTCACAAGTCGGGACGAACAAGATAGGAAGATGTTTTTTTATCCAATAGAATATGAATCTACATTAAATCATCAATGATTTGGCAAAATATCAATTTTTGGACATTCATCATGACACTTGCAGTTCTATCTACCATTCACCTTAATTTGTTGTCAGGTAGCATTTTCTGATAAATATCAGCGTGTAAAAGATGACAAACATTGCTAATAGAGAATTGGAACCGAAAGAGGCAAGTTGGTTCACAGGGCACATGGCTGCTTCACAAGCCCATTACTCTATCCTTTCATTGACCCCCTATAATTCAGTCTCCTTGTGCTAATCTTTTAGTTCTTTAATTAAAAAATTCATAGCAAGATTTATAATTGTTTATTTTCAGTCGTCATAAATAAATCTGTACGCGGTTAAAAAAAATGCTAAGCAAAGATTAACTACTAAGCCTATCATGACTGAAGCTGCGTGAGAGAGCAATAGCTCAATTTTTTTTTTGGTGAAAAGCAATAGGTCATTCAACTATTTCCCTCATATGTTGTGTGTATCTTTCCTTTAAGGATTTGCATTCATTCTGAACCATGAAGCAAATTTTGATATACAATAAAAACTCTATAAATTAATAATTTGGTAATGTTATTTTTATTAATTTAGAAAGTTATTAATTTATATAAACTCTTTTTTTGAGATTTTTTATTTTAGAATATATATTTATATGAAATAAAATAGTCAATTTTACTATATGTACATTAATTAAGTTATAGAAAGTTGACTTTTATATTTTTATTATATTATTCAGTTACATGAAACATGTTTGATAGAATATAAATACGGTTTTAAATTGTAGATATAACTTAATAAATATTACTAAAATATATTGATTTTTTTTGAAAAAAAAGAAAATTTTATTGTGAATATAAAATAAATAATATAATGCTATGTTTGCATTTATATAATCGTAAATATATAAAAAATATTAATTTATAATTTTAAGAAAATATATATTATAAATGTTTTTATAAAAATTATTATTTTATTATTTTATTGGTTTGTGTCATATTTTTTAAAGAGATAAAGACCAAAATAGACCTAAAAAAGTTTTTGTCCCAAAAATAGCACCCAAAGAGAAAAATGACCAAAATAGACTTTATTAAAGGATGTAAATATATATTTATACATTTGGGTTAACTAATCTAAACTTAGGGTTTAGAATTATTGGGTGGGGGTTTTGGAGTTGAGGTTTAAAAATTTAAAAAATTTAAAAATATGAAAATTTTCAAAATAAAAAAGGTCTATTTTGATCATTTTTTCTTTCAAATGTTATTTTTGTAACAAAAACTTCAAAAAGGGTTATTTGAGAGATTTGCCCTTTTTTTAATTGGTAAAATTTAGCACTGATTATTAAATTCGAAGAAGAAATGATTGATGTAACTGACCCAACGGCTAATACCTCTTACTAGTTTGTAAAATAGCCACCTCATAAAGATTACATCAATCATTCAATTAACAACTATAATTATACAACAGATCATTCGTATTGTCGTACATTCAACAACCGAGGTACTTTAAAATAAAATAAGTCAAGCATATATAAATCATATACTACTCGAAAAAACTATAAATTATGTGGATAAATTCAAATGGTAAGATGATTAAACAAACTCACTAAATCTTTTTATACTATAGTTATCAATCAAAACCATAAATGTTGACATATTACTTCGGCTCTAGAACGATAAACAAACAAGTAAGTTTATGCCAAAGTAAACCGAACTTATTTGTTTTTTGGCTTCAAAAAACCAATATACATAAATAAAGCAACCAATGTTGTAGGTTGTAGAACACCATCATATTATATATGAATTGTTTTTTTTAAACCACATGTGAGATACGAAATCTTTTTCAAAAATACAAATATCTACTGATTAACCGATAATCACGCTGATCAACACCTGCTAGCAGTTAAATTAATCAGAAAACAACATAGCATCAAAAGAGAAGTGAATCATTGTTAAAAGAAACAAATAAATTGGAGAGACTCATGGAGTCATGATGAATATGTTGAGCTTGGCTGCCACTCTGTCAGTCAGCCCCACCATAAGACTCCAAAAGATGAATTATACTACTAAAAGAAATTGTTTTGTCAAAAACTTATATATATATATATATATATATAACAAAATGCTAACAATAAATTTATAAAAAAAATAAAAATTATAATAATAAAAGTCATAGAAAGAGAGTCCACATGGCCTTGTAAGGCCATCCCATTATTTGAGAAACTGTCTAAGTATTTTAATACAAGCTTTATATTTAGTTAATATTAACTAATTTGTCAAATGAAAGACTATTTTATTTTTCATTTCTAGTTACTTATACAAAATGTTGAATCATTTATTGATACTGATGTCTTAACATTTATTAAATTAACCATCGGTTTATATTAAATAGTCTTTTATTATAAATTGTTAAGTTTTTTTTAAGAAAATTTATAAAGTTTTATTCTATGAAAAAATCAACTTCTTATACTAAAAATAAAAATTTTAAATTCTTCTTCTTTTGTTATCAAATTAGATTATATCAATATTTTTAATAACCATTATTTTTTTTTAAACTTAATAACCACTATTCAATTCATAGTGTTTTTATAACCGATATGATATTTTTGTATGACCAACTAATACAACAACTGAACTTAGGCTAAACTCTTGATTATATCTGAATAGAACCGTTTGAATATAATTTTTGGTCATTTTAGTTTTTCTTCTTCCCTAATTTTTTATAAACTAAAATAAAATAAAACCTATCTAGAAACATAGCAATGTCAATGTTGATAAGAAAAAAGAAATGATAAAAATCATGCTTTTGAATTTTAAGCTGACTGGTAAATAGATAGTTACAAAAAAAAAGGCTGACTGGTAAATAGATTTGACCGGGTGAATGACCGGTTATAACCAGTAATCAAGAACCTAGTCTTGTACTATAAGAACAACACCTAAACAACTTGTCTCTTCACTTCATCATTAACCCTCACACTGTTTCTCTTTCCTCCTCCCTCTGTATCGTCGTCTCTGCAGATATGGCGTCAAGGAGTTACGTTGCTGGTTTGGCGTTATTCACATTTGTTTTCGCCGTGATCTCGTCTCTCGCCGGCGCTCAATCTCTAGCTCCCGCTCCTGCTCCCACCAGTGATGGTAAGTATCATTTTCAACGATATCACATTCCTTTCTTTCTCTCTCTCTCTCTCTGTCTCTGTCCAGATCTGAATCCGAGAGTGTTTTTTTTCTTTCTCCAGGGACATCGATAGATCAAGGGATTGCGTATCTGCTAATGGTGGTGGCCTTAGTGCTGACTTACCTCATTCATCCTCTAGATGCATCTTCTTCTTACAGCTTCTTCTGATTTTCTCTTCATTTTTCAGTTTTTTTTTGTGTGTGGATAAAAATCCGGAGTATGGTTATTAATTTGGTCATGATTTATGTTTTTGTCTTGATTATGATTACCATGATGATGATTCCTGGAGATTGAATCTCTGTTGTTTTCCATCAGATTATGATGATTCCTTTTCTTCCACATTCAATTTATTTATCATTTATAGTGTGTGTGTGTTCTTTATAGCTTGAATCGCCAGAAATTTTGACAATTATTATTAACTTTGAAAAAAAAACGAATCATGTTTTTGTTCAAATGTGTGGCCTCCTGTATAAATCTGAAAATTTCAAAATCAAATCTAGAAATTTCTTGCCGTTTTATTCGATTTCCTTTGAATTATTCTTTTTGTGGAAACGGCACTTACATTATACATTCTCAGCAGTTATATATCTTTAAAAGCTATGGGTGTTATTACACTTCTAAATGGTGGAAAAAAAATATATGAATGTAAGTGCCAAATAATAAACAAAACAAAACATATAAGATACAATGGCACATGATAGTAACATTCATAGACCTATAAAATCACGGAATTATTTATGCTATTTCACATGTTATAGCCCTGACTTTACTACAGAGACAGGGCCCGCTAACATGGGGGACAAATGGTATCGAACGTCCAAGTCCATAGCCGTATCTTTGATAGTTAATGGTCCTATATTTTATAGATATAAAACTTTAATTATTTACTAAATTTAGTTGAAAATAGACCCTAAAGTATTTTATATGTATAGAATATGTTGATGATAAATTTTTTTAATATATTTAAATTTTAAATAAACATAAATATTAATAACTTTAAAAAAAATCGTCCAGGGGTTCAAATAACTGTTAAGCCGGCCTGTACGTACAGAGAGTGGCAAAGAACTTCGAAGTATAAACTTCGAAGTTTATGTTTCTTACGTCTATTTGACGAATATTCTTTGCAAAATCTAGTGGGTAAGTAGCTGCAGCAGCAACAAAACCAGCAGTGAAGTCTACATGCCCTTGGTTTTTAACCAATGAACAAGAGAATGCTTCTCCGGCTTTTAAAGTTATAAAGAAACAGTCCTGAGAACCAGTGTATAACACTAGCAAGGCACAATTGAAGATTCTGAATGTTTTTTTTTCTTCAAAGACAGATCACTCACGGGCTCAAGTATCGTCCAGCAGATTCCAGAGAACAGAACATCCCGAGCAAGTTGACCATCAAGACCAGTCCGTAACATGACATCCTGTCCATTAGTTGAGCCATTGGCTGTATTAACAAAGTCAACTAATGTCTTCCAAACCAAACGCCAGACAGTTTTAGATCTCTTTGCGTTCCCTTATCAATGCAAGTCATTTAAAAACAAAAAAAGAATCAATAGGTATCCACTGGTTCTCTTTGTCTATCTCTCCAGGAGGATAAAGTTTCAGTGTTTTTATGTCTACTACTAGACTACACCTAATGAAATAAAGACAAGATTTTAGCATAGTAATTTTGGGCAATAACGAGTGCTCAACCTGCATCCGCCGTGTCCTTGCCAACACAACATAATAACAAGATATACAAGCTACGTATCGTGCTACTAAGCCTCCACTGCATTGCGGAAATGAGCATGACAAGGCCTGTAGATCCCAACCTATCAACATATTCAATGAAGAAGTCCCCATGATCAATAGTTTGCAGAAGCAAATGGCTTTACCAAATAGTAACCATAAGAAGAAACATTCTTAGTCAAAAGGAATAAGTCACAACAGCCAACGCTAAACTTGCGTTTGTACCTCTCCAAAGCCTTAGATACCCTTCCTGCGTAAATTTTTTCCTGTCAACCTCTACCAATGAGTAAATAGTGAAGTAGAAAAAAATATATAAACAACCCTTAGTTTAGTTGACTAGGAGATGTAGATTACGTCACAATTTTCAAGACATCGCATTACACAAACACTATACCAAGCTGGTCTATATGCATTGTACAGACGAGAATGATAACCAAGCTGGCATTACCAATAGTAGTGTTATCTTTTTATTGACCCAATCTCAATATGAGCATGTCACCAACAACCAGGTACTATCACCTAACACTATTATTGTTAGTATTATTAAAACAAAGTTCAAAACACACACACAAAGGGTTTGGCATATTAAAGAAAAATCATCCATCATTGACTTGGTTGTTTTTTCATTACAAGGACATGGTTAGTTATACATATGATGAATAATAATATGTTATATATTCTCAATGAATCACAGTCTCTTATTATATAGTGTTTGTGTTTACAACTGTTTGTTTCCTAATTCAAACGTATAAGTGAACAAGTTGGGAAAACAATGTTTTTGTTTTTTTGCCTTCTTGCTCAAATTGACAATACATGCCAGAGCACAGCTGCACAGATGATAAACTTTTTTTATCTACTGATTGGTGATTCATAACCATTGGTTACCAGCTTTGTATTTACGAGATAACCGACCTTAAATCGGTTGGATTTAGCATCCCTACAAAGTGTAAAGCATTTTGATAATGTTTTACATAAATAAAATCTTATGGGGTCCAAAATAATCCCATTGGTACAGAGATTTTGTAGGCAACTTGTCTCACCTCTCGATTTGATTTGGGCCAACCTCTGTCTGAAAACGACATTGCCTTTTGCAACGTGACTACATGGGCTTAGACCCACTTTTAGTTACTCATTTGTGTGAGATTTTACAATGTCTTTTGAATATAACTGTGGAAAAGCGATTTGGTTGCTATTGTTTTTATTGATATAAACTTGGTTCTCCTGAGTCCTGCCACACGCATTGAATGATCCAAGTAGATGAATGGAGCGTTGCTTCTGAATGAAAAAGAAGGTTGTAAGAAGATTTCCAACCAATAGTTATTTTTACTCTAAATGAAAAACGCACTCTAATCCACCTTTATTTCTTCCTCTAAAATAAAAATTACTATTTTTTTCTTTATAAATATAGAGGAAGTCATAGCATTTTTTTTTATAATAGAGGCATTATTTACAAAATGGTCCTGTAATTTTTTAGTTTAAAAATTATAACCAAAATAAATAGTTTTTAGTAAAATAAACTATTTGTATAAATAGAATCATACTTTTTAGTTACATAATAGTTTTTAAATATATTTATAGTTTAAATAGTATCATAATTTCATGAAATGTTAAATTTGATTAGGTTAATTTTCAATTTTCATAAATAAAAGGTATTATTTATAAAATTAAAAATATATATAGCAAAAATATTTTTTTTAAAATATATATATTAGAGACAAATTTTTTTTTTATTATAGAATTTTTATTTATTTTAGAAAAATAAATAAAGGAATGTATTAGAAATGGTCTAGACACTCTAGTCTCTAGTCTCAGCATTGGGGAAGCCAAGACGGTCTGGTCCAATTTTTAAAGCAAGAAAGAGACAAATCTATTCATTTGGTCAAATTTAAACCTCGAACGGACCAATACTGTTGTTATTGCTGTTTAGGTGAATGGTCCTTTTTATTTCTAAAATATCACACTTCACAGACCTCTTTCTATTATTTTAAAATTTACATACTATAAAAATTCTTTTTGGTACAAAAAGAATAAAAATAAGAATTTTTTTTAAGTATACACTGCTTGTCTATTTTGATTTTTACACGTAAAATTTGGGGAAAAAATGACAAGGAAAAAATATCATAGTTAGTAAAAATGCAAGAAAAGTCCATAATCAAGTAGTATTAAACATTCCAAAAGTAGACGAAGCGTGACAGGGTGAAACCATGTGAATAAATAAGTGGCAATTCCACGAAATATTTTAATAGTATAGTAATATTAGGAAACGTCGTAATTGAAAGATTGATAAACTAGACAGATAACTAAATAAACCATATTGAGGGACTAAAAGCACCATTAATGGAGCTTTTAAAGAAACCTTTAGGGAGTTTTTAAGGGGTAAGATTCATTAAAAATTAAAACTAAATTTTTTAAATATCCTAATTAAAAATCTATTTTACCATAGTTATTGAACTGTTAACGGATTTCAATGACACGTGACGATTTGCGATTGATTCATTTTTAGAATAATCATGCTCTAAAGGTTAAGGACAAGATCTTGAAGTCATCGTCTTCATTGGAAGACTCTTTCCTTTAAATTTCCATTCACCAAGGTGGAAGAGTCTGTGGTCTTTGACAGAAAGACATCCAAGTTCACGTCCCAATACGTTGTCTTTCTTTCTTCTCACTACTGTTTCATTGCTTTATTTTTTTTCACTTCCTTGAATATACATCAACTTAATACATACTACATGGCTTCTGATTGGGTCACTAATTTTCGAAACAACATAATGGCCATATTTGGTAGTATTATACTTAAATACAAGAAGTTTCACAGTTATTTAGCGATGCTTTTAATCTATTTTGTAATATTTATAATTATTTTTATGTAACAATTTAGAATTGCTAATATCAAAACTTTGATTGGCTAGTTTTTTTTAAAACTAAACTGTTGGCCATAAGAGCATTTCTAATGTAAAACTATATTTTACTTCAAATGAAATAGGACTATAATAAAGTTATTTTTACTTTCAAACTTACTTTATTTTTGAGTGAAAATGAAATAATGAAAGGAAAAGAAAACATTACTCAAGTTATAAAGTAAATCTCTTTTTATTTTCTTGTGGAGTAAAAAAATAAAATGAGATTAGAGTATTTCTTATTTCAAACTTCATTTTGGAGTAATATATGAAGTACGGTTGAAAATGCTGTAAATACTTCACATTCGTTTGCATGTACAAGAAAATGATGTGTTCGATAGCTACCAAAATTTGTGTTCTTTGGTTTTGCTATTTGTGTCCGAATCAAATTAACTATTTACATATATTGATATACATCTAACATTTTTTAATACAAGAAGGAAAAAACTGTAGAAATTGGTTGTCATTGAAATTGAGAAGGTTGTTATGTTATAGTGGAGACAATTTGTAGGGTTCCATATGATTTTATGAGTTGGTTCTTCACATTAATGGGCATTGTTGCTCTGACACCAGTGCCAAAAAAAACTATGCGCCCATACATTTTTTAGAAAAACTAACACAACAAGATGGTTGTTTAGAGCACCATTAACCAATAAACCCACTTAGGGTTTCTTAATGATTATTTTATTAAGTAAATGTGATTAAGAACCTTAGCTAAGAAACACATTAATTTTATGTTTCAATGAGAGTCTCTTGTTTAGAGGTTCTTAATTTAAATAGCATGCATGGATTTGAAAATGATCAAATTGCAAAACAGAACTAGAGAAACAAATCAATCAAAAAGGCCATAAAGATTATAAGGACAATTAGCTGTATATTGGGTGAGATGTAAAAAACGAGAATGATATCTCTAATCATAGAAGGAGAAAATATGCAAACTCAACAAAGCAAGATCATGAACAAACATTAAGTGATACAAAAACCATCACATTGTTTATCCTTTTAGAAGGTAACCAAATGACTCTTTAGAGTTTTTACACAAAAGTATCACGAGGGAATGAAAAGGGGGTTACCCTTCGGTGTAATCAGCCTGGAGAAAATCAAGGTATGTGTCCCATTTGTTTCCAATCATCTACGAATCATAAAGCTCAAAACTTTATCGAACTAGTAAAAAAAATCAAATTTTCTTAAAAATATAAACGAATCGAAAAGGAGAAACCTTTTCACAATTAAAGCAATAAACTGGGATGATCATCGTGGACGAATTGAGCTTGTGTCGCTTACCTTTCGATTTGATTTCGTGGAGGAGAGCGAGAGAGGCATAAATTCGTTGAGGAGAGGGAGAAAGATGACGATACCACCGAGAGAGACGACGGCTAAGAGCGTCGACGAGAGATCAATCGTAGATTCGTCAAGGAGAGCAGCAAGCCGACGAGAGACCACCAGAAAAAATGGAATCGTGGAAGAGAGGAAGAGAGAAGACAAAAAAGGATGGTGAATGTGTGACACGTGTCCTAGAAGAAACGTTTCTTCTACCCCTTAATTAAGCAACGTTTCTTCTTTAATTACATTCTTTCTTTTTTTAAATCTAAAAATACTAAAAACCCTGGTTAAGAGACCCCGTTATTGATGCTCTTAGAGCATCTTTATCCAAAGCTCTTAAGAGGGGTTCTTGCACTGTTTGCGGGTCCCACTGACACATGGGGTCCGTAAACAGTGCAAGAATCACTTCCTAAAATTCCTAATTAAGAAACTGTTTTTGATAGTTTCTTACACTATTCGAGGGCACCACTGACACGTGACAGCCCGCGATTGGTTTAACTTTTTATTATTATTTTAAATCCATAAAAAAAAATAATAAGAACCCCTTTTTGGGGGTTTTGGGAGAAAGATGCCCTTAGGGCATCTCCAACTCAACTCCATTTTTTTCTCCAAAATGAAGTAAAAGTGAATATGGAGTAACAAATGATCCAACCCAACTCTATATCTCACTCCATTTTGAAGTTCACTCCATAAATGGTGTACTCTATTTTTTGTTTGTTCATAACTCCATTATGAAGTGAAGAATGAAGTAAGGTTGTAGTACTTTTACTTTATATCTACTTTCTCTATTTTGGAGGAAAAAATGAAGTTTTACATTGGAGATGCTTTTAGTCTTCATATGTAAATCTTTTAACAGAATGTTTAAATGTAAATATAGCATAAAAATATGGTTGTTTTGTGTTACTCTTATTTATTGCTAAGAGAAGATTTTGATTTGATGTGTTTTATGTATGAAAATGTGACGTGTCATACAAACCCCACTTGTGTGATTCATGCGAAGGAACAAAAGACAAAGATTTACATTAATTAAATAAATATACTCCATTGATAATATACTGTCTATATACTCTAACAACACAAACCTCTCCAAAATCCCTTAATACTCTCACATCTTAACATCTAATACTATAGGATATAGAATCCGTTAACATTATTCTTCCAGCAGGTCGGAGCCGTCCAAGTTGGTCGACCGGGAAAATGAAAATGGGCGACCAACATCCAAAAACTCACCACTCGATAAAAAATAAAAGTTCAAGAAAAGAATTGTCTCACTCAATCCAACAAATGATTTTGGAAAAACTCATCGACATCCCACGAACAAGAGCTCAAATCACCGATCATGCTTAATGAGAAACTCTCCTGATATTCACTAGAGATCGTGTTGGTGTTCGGTAAGGGCTCGATCTCGTCTAGAAACAAGTGGTCAGTGGTAATGTCTGAATCCCATAAACAATCTCCTCCACCAAACAGATCAGACAAGAAAGAACTCGCCGGAGTTTCTTCCTTAAAGACCTTTGACTCGGCCAACGAGAGCTTGACAGCCTCCTCTGTTTCATCAAACCGAAGAACAGAAGTAGGTGAACATATGCTGGACTGAGACTCCTTCCCCGACTCGCAACCGGAGACCGTTTCAAGGTCGATCACCGGAGGACTAGTCGGAGGAGGAGTCAGAAAATTCGTCAGAGCCTTAGGTCCTTTGAGTCGAATCGCGGCTCTGTCGTATCCAACAGCAGCTTCCTCCGCGGTGGCAAAGGTTCCGAGCCAGAGGCGAGTACGCGTGGAAGGATCACGAATCTCCGCCGCGTATTTACCCCAAGGCCGTTGCCTCACTCCTCTGTACTTCACCGATCCATCATTACCGTTTCTAGCTCTTTCCTTGTTGCAGAATCTTATTTCTTCCACGTAACGTTTGACTCTTGTGGCAGGAGCCACCAGTTTATCGTTTTCCTCGTCGCTGGAAGAATCAGTGGCGCATGGATCAGTCACTGTGATTTTCACAACCTTCGGTAAACGCTTGAAAGTTTGATCTGTTAGGTATGTGAGCTTCTGGTGAACCGTGTACTTAACCTTTCTCTCTCGTCTTTTCATTTTTTTTCTGTCACTGGAGATGAATATGAACAAGTTATAGAGAGAGGGGGAGAGTAAATGTTTGGATTGAAAGAAGAGTCAACAGCCTATGAATAAACAGCCGTTTCTTAGTAATATTTAAATATAGTCACGCTCCATTTATTGCTTTCTCCATTTTTTTAAAAAAATTGTTGTTTTTTTTGTTACTTTTTAATGGATTTTCAAACTTTTGTTATAGCTTTTCTCGAAATTTAGTTAAATGTAGCCTTTTAAATATTGTCATATAGTACCTCCGTTTTTTTCTATTTAACGTTTTAAGATTATGTACATAGATTAAAAAAACATTTAATTTTTTTAATCATTTTTTAAACAAAAACATCATTAATTGTTTAACTAACTATAATTCAACAAATAATAAAATAGAAATTATAATATCATTGGTCATCTAACATTAATTACTAATAATTTTTACAAATAAAATTAAAACGTCAAATATTTTGAAATAAAAAATTTCCTCTAAAACGTCAAATATAAAAAAACGATGAGAGTATCATAATTATTTTTTCTCTTGCAAAATGGATAGTAATAAAAAAATATATAGATTCGCTTCAAACGAATAGCCCCTTCTCAAATTAAGAGACCTACACTATCAAACACCTGGGTGTAATTTGGTATACAGAGCTCTGGTTATGAATGCTTCATAGCTTGGCCTACAAGCCAACTTAGGCTATCCCCAAGCGTGATGTGCATTCATGTACCTCAGTGTATGTGATCAGAAATGGGCCTTATGTCACGTGAGACAGGTCACAGTGCTGTCACTCACTTCTTTTGACCTACTACGATCATTATGAATTTATGTTAATGATGTTTTTGGAATGTTTTTTTAAAAGCTTTGGGAAAGAACGTTGTTATGAATGTGATCTCGGTGATTATTTTAATTTAGGGGAATTATGATCTGTTTGCTTGGAGATCAAGTGATCACACAGCCCTAAATATTTTGTTTTGTAATCATATGCAGCTTTGACACTGGACACGAAAAGGAAAAACATAGTTTTAAATTCTCCTTCAGGAGGTAATGTTAAAACACTATGACACTTAACATTTGGAATATTTATTTCTTCAAAACTTGTTAATGTTCTCATAAATTATACTACTATATAGATGATTTTTGGTATCTTAACAAAAAGTCCTCTAATATTGTTTGATATTCACTCTATATTTTACTGAAGTTTTGACCAAGTCGGGTCATTATGTAACATTTTTATCTTCTTTAGTAAGCTGTTATAATAGTTGTTGGGGCCATAACCAAATCTATGATCAACCATAGTAGTTGTTTAATGGGGAAATGGAATTTTAAATAACAGATTATTAGTGGAGCAGTTTATCGTGTATCGTGATTTATAAATAAACCATGTAGTATATGGTGTGCGTTAGCCTATTAATAGAGAAATGAGAGAAAACAAAGAGAAATTTGATTATCCGGGATATTAAATAAGAACCGATTTTGGAGAGTTTCTTACATTGTTTGCGGACCTCATTAATACGTGGTGGTCCATGATTGATTCATTTTTAATTTTTTTTTAATCAACAAAAAAAAAAAAATTAAGAACCCCAAATGAAGTGTCCTATGTTGACCAAGTTATTGTATATGCCCTTATTATGCTTTGTAACCAAGTTATTATCATTTCAAAAAGAATACTCATCACAATACATCATGTTTTCCTCCCAAACTCACATCAAAATATTACACCAATAAAAAATTCTTTCACACACGAACAATATTAACACATCACTCTCTATATGCTCCACCTCAATGTAGTCAAATACCCCCAAAAAAATTATATATAAAACACAAAAAATCGAATATGGTAAAGGAATATATATTTATCTACAGTATAGTTACATATATTCATACGAATGTTTATATCAGATCACCACCATTTACGAATTCTTCGTTCCTCATTATTGTATATTCACCCTGCAACGTTATGATACCATTATAAAGTTTCAAACTTTGGATTTAAACTAACATAAAGAAAAATTGTTGTTATTAATCTTACCATTTGAGTGTATTGAGGGTGCATTTAGGTGAATCAGTATCAAGCTTGTCCAAGCTAACGCCGCCGCATCTCAAATTAACGGCGAGCATTCCGATCTTAACCCCGCCGACACCTAATCCAACTTTCGTCTTCGCCACAACATTCATAACCAAATCCTTGCTCTGAAACTTCGCCGCGAGTCTCTTAGCCAAACCTCTATCCAAGAGCTGGTTCTTCACCGACGTCTCCACTTTCACGCTCGTCGAGTTCTTCGGACCTTGTCGGAACCCATCAACCGCCGTCTCTCCCATCCCCGTCTCGTCGTTTCCGTTGCCGACGCTCATCTCCACGGCGGTGTTCCCGTAGTAGAAAACGAGTTTGGTGTTGGGGTTCCTCATCTCCACGCGGGCCACGGCGGTGGCGGAGAGAGACGCGCCGTCGGGATCGTAGGAGAGTTTAAAGCCGTCGAGACGGAAAGAGGCGAGGGTGAAAGTGGGGAGCTTGGGGTCGAACCAGAGGTAGAAGACGGCGGTTGAGACTAAGAGGAGGAAGAGGAGGAGGACGAGAGTGATGCAGACGCAACAGCAGCAGGTGCGACAACAAGCTCTGCGTTTCGGCTTTGGTCGGAAAGAAGAAGAAGGCATACCCGCGGGTTTTCTCATGGGTGGGGGTTGGTGTGGTCTGAGAGGTGGAGGAGGAGAAGGAGTGGCCATGTTTGAATCTCTGTAACCTGGTGGTTTTTGAAGAACCGGTTTATCTGCCATTATATTTTGATTCACCTCTCTCTTTCCTGCGATGATGGTGATGATGATCGCAGAGATAGAAACTTGGTTTCTAAGAGATTTTGAGTTTTTGGAAGAAGGAGGGAGAGAGAGACTTTGTGTTCTGTGTTAAGCCTTTTCTCACACAAAAAAAGAAAAAAAAAAACTTTGTGTTCTGTGTTGTCGTACGACGTGAGGATGAGAATTCGTTTGAAGCCGCAACTCTCGCGCGCCGTTATTTTACGCATTCGTCCCTATTTTATCTCTTCTTCCTGCTTTTTTACCCTTTTAGTTTTTTCTTTTTAGTTTCAGATAAACATGACCTGAGTGGAATACTAGGTTTGATTAAATGAAATATTAGAATCACTAAATGTATGTTGTAGGTGCGTTTCTCACTGAGCTTGCATCCATAAAAGGGATTGATATTACGTGTATATCCACACCAATTAATTTAATGTGCACACTACCACAATCGAATGGTATGTCGATATAACATTTTAGGATCGAATCCACAGAGACCAACGGTTCCACTAAATTTCTATCGAGTGAAATAAATTAACTAAGATAAAACAATTTGGTTGGTGATTTATGTAACTAAAGTAACTTAACAACATGATAAGAATGATGTAAAATTAAGGAGATAAAGCGTTAGATTTAGGGTAATGATTTTAGGAATGTAATGATCATGAGCCAAACATCTATTCAAGGAACTAAGCAAAACCAGTCTCAAACTCAAATAACCAAGCAAGATTAACTCACTTTCGTGGCATCAATCCATTTATCAAGCATGCCTAATATCGAAACTTTCATTTGAATCAGAGAATGAAGATAAACATTATGATCAGATTCGATATGTTCACAATTTGCTTTAACATTGACTCTGGTTGGTTAAGGATAAATTGTCCATCTATGTTCTTTCTAGCAACCAATTACACTTCTGATGAATATATTCAACCTAAAATCAGAGACTAAGTTGTCAGTTTATTCTCAGAATTAAGATGAACTATATATGGAGACACTGAAATATAAGCTCTTATTTGTGTTTATCCCATAAATCTACAATTTCTTAACATCCTAAACCTAACAATTGACTACTCAACCATAACCACAGAGAACACAAAAACAAAAGATGAAGAAAACATAATAATACATTGTTGAATAATAAAATAGGGTTTATGATTCTTCTCAAGAGTGTGTGGAGATCCTTATCTCTTTGCAAGATTACAAGTTTGCTCTCTCAAAAGTCTCTGTAAAAAAAGTAACCTCCTCTATGAAAAATAATATTTTCAGGTCTCTGGCGACTGCAAGGGAAAAAAGGATATCCTAGGTAAAATCTCGAAATATTGGAAACTTCCTTAAAATTCTTTGTCGTTGGAGCAGGCAGTCGGTTGCTCCGCTTACTCGGGAACATCCGTCAGGTTGCTCTAGTTGGTTTTACGCGGGAAACACCAATTCTGACTTGTTTTTTTCTAACATCTCTCCAAGAGTTTCCATACCTACTCCAAACTTAAAATGACTCAAAATGGACTAAAAAAACTCAATAAAAATCTGAAAACACCTTAGAAAGTATATGTACAATGTGTCAAAAATACAACATATCAAGGATGCATGCTTAAACGGTCAACAAGTACAGTTAGCAAGAGCCAAGAGGATAACAGAGCTGCTTGATTGAGGAAGTGGGTCATAAGAAGACATTACATTGCTAAAGTAGCTGATGATTCTCATTTCCTTACCGGTTCACTTGGCAAAACTGTAAAGGCATGTTATGTGTTCTTGAGATAAGAGTATTCTTGTTTCAGCTGTGGCCTGTGGGACATGAGAACGCGGACTTTTATTAGGACAAACAATACAAAGGTTCCCCTAAGCGCTGTTGCCATGTCTCCACTTCTAGTTTTCTTGTCTCGTTTAGGTTGTGCTTGGAGGTGTATTTGGTACAACAATATGTATATTCTAGTAGAGGAATCAGGTGGTGTAAAAGATCATCTTGGACCTATATCTATGACATCGAGCTTGGAAATTGAAACTTAACCATGCCAAGTAGTTGTAAGTTCTTTTTTACATGCTATCATTAACCAAGGGAAGAAAATTAAGTTCGACAATATTATTGTACATCAAACAAAGGAAGCCATGTATAAATCACATCAGGTCTAAATGAAACAAAGGAAGCCATGCAATCATGCATAAAGAAAAACACACAACGAAAGCCTCTCTTATACCTCCTCCTTAATGCATATCTATTAAAAAACTTAATTTTGAATCTAAAAATATAACTAAAATATAGATTGGAAATTATTTAACTAATAACAAAATAAGCTAAAAACATGTTATTAGTTGCACAGTTTTTAATAAAATTAAAAGTTCCATTAAAATATAAAAAATCATCTATTTAAAACATCAAAAACTTATTTTAAGATCAATAACATCGAATTTCAGCGGGAGGAAAGCTTCTGTTTCTCCCTCTCTCACAGAAATTTTAATCATATCTCCCTCTTTTCTAATACTACCTATAAAAGTTCTCTGGTATTAGCAACACTTGTTCTCTTTGTTTATGCTGACAAATTTAAGTAGACGAGTGTTATGAATGAGCATTTGTTAGCCTGCTGCTACGGCATCATGCAGTTTGCTTGTAGAGTTTTTAACTATCTTCTCTGCTTCTGAACTTTTTAGCTTATCCTGCAGATTTTCAAGAAAATGGTACCTGCCCTGACAAGAATCATAGGCTAGTCAGATGCTTTACTTACCAGCAACGTTGCATTAGCTCCTCTCAGTTTATCAGATTTCTCATTCAGTTGGTTTAGTTCAGATCTTAACGCCATGTTTTCTGCTGTTAAGGTTTCAACTTTCCGTGCGAGTTCTTCAGTCTCAGCCTTTAGAAACAAAAGGAGAACGAAAGATTCATCAGCCTTTTAAATGTTGAGGTGAGATTCAAACCAAGAAAAAAGGGTTACACTTTCTCTTTTTATGACCAAACCTGTTTCCTTAATCTTGATCTTCTAGCAGATTCTCGATTAGACTGTTTCCTTCGCTCCTGTTTCAGTTCTCTCTCGTTCTGGAGGAACAATATAAATACTTGTGAGTGACAATAGAACATACAAGATACATGAGAAAGAGTAATGAATAGGTCACATGGGTACCTGAAGCCAAGTTTCAGGAGGAACCATAGCTAAAGATTGTGACATGAAGGGGTTGGAATTTGCACTTACACCAGCACTTGAACCTTCAGTTTCTGAGCTGCTGCGTTGTGAACGTTTACTTTCATCAGCTTCAGGAGGATTACCATTACCTAGAGACATTGCAAGTCCATCAAACTCTTTCAGCTTCTTCATCAGTCCATTAATCTCTGTGTTCCCTGTAGATTTAGTAGGAGTGTCCATGTTCAAAGGCGTCCCTGGCTGCCATTTACAAGGACCCTATATATAGTGAGCAAAACCATTAAACACTCCATGATGAAATGAAAACTGGCTATCCTGCTTACAGTTGTTAGAGGTGGACCCTTTTGAACTTGAGGCTGTGATCCCTGCTACAGAAACAATGAAGTCAAGTCAGTCACTTGGTTTTCGAAACAAAGGTCATCTTGAGATTTGTTTTTAGTTTATTTACAATGCGAATGGCGGGATGAGCGTAAACTCCTCCTCCTTGAGGGTAAACCGCTGCATACGGTATTCCATATGGTGACATCATATGCTAAAAAGATTCAAGACCAACCAATGAATTGTCTTCCTCTTCCAAATCTATTTACATAGAGAGAAAAAATTAGAGAGTGTGTTGGACTAATAATACCTGAGGATTCCACATGTAGGGAGGAGGAGGAGGAGGAGGATGACCAGATGCAGACATAGCTGAATTGTAATAAGGAGGCATTGCTACTCTTGCACCATAATAAGCCTATCAAGTAAATTAAAGACGTCATGGATCATCATCATCATCATGGTACTACTACTACTAATACATAAACTGAAGAGAGTAAGAGTAATAAAAAAAGATAAACCTGCATAGCTGCCCAATCAGGGTAGACATGAACATTTGTTTGATCCTGTCAACACATCAAGAGATTCAACAAACAATAACATTAATTAGACTTCAAGACAAGAACATTGACTTGGAAGTATGAAACTGATGAATATACCGCAGGTGAAGAAGATGGTTTATCAGATTTGGTAGGCTCGCTATTCCCCATGGATATAAAGCTCCTCAAATCAGTGACAATGGGCTCTTTCTGAAAAATAAAAGGAAGTTGCTATGAGAGAGACAGACAGGTTAGGGGTGGAAACGTCTTACTACCTTCCGTCCTATGTTCAGACAACTTTCAGGAAGAAAAAAAAAGGAATCAACAAAGTGGGAAATAATCACATGCACACACACAAAGATATGATATAAACGTAAGAACAAAAGGAGCCAAAATAAAAATTAACATAGCATATGAATCATACACCAAACTAAGAAGACGATGACCACGTCATCAGACACGTGTCATGCGAATATATTACAGCGTAAACTACGGTCGTGTTTGATGAGTTGGCTCTTTATGTACTTCCTTCTCTTCTCATCTTCACCGTACACGTGTTTGATTATGAGTCGCTCTACGCAATCCCTCTTGTGACTTACGTGTGATATTCAGTTAGTTAAATGCTAATAAGTGTAAGCATTTTATACGAATCTGGTTGTGATTAGAATGAAGAAAAGTACTTACAACTTTCAAATTTGATTAGAGAGAAGGATCATGGTGGTAAATACTAAATACAATTGAAGAAACCTTTTGACTATTAACATCTCCTATGTGGAGAGCACTTCTGTCCACCCAACTCAAGATCCTGACCGTCCATCATAACCACCGATTCAGATCTTCCAAAGGTGCCACGAGACGACCCACGTGTATGGCCACGTTCTTGCAATCATGGAAAAAAATGAAATAAAAAACACTTTTTAACTCCTACAGCTGCTTCGAATCCGATGACTAGGTTATCAAATGATCCAACGGATGAAAGCCAAAGCCACGCGCCACTTTGAATATATTGCCTTCTAGAGGTTAAATGGGCCCAACGAGGCTTTTGCGTTGGCGTAAAAGAGCTTCTATCCACAAAGTGATCTCTACAACTCACACGGACGTATCTACGTGTCCATTAAGATGTAGAAAATATTGTCTAGGTTCAGCGTAAAGCCAACGTTAAATCTTGACCGTTCATCATGAAAGAGTCGACGGTAATGAGCTTTAACGGTCGCCTCGAGTAAGAAAAAAAAAACTGTGTATACTGATGTGGCGATCAGTATTGTAGTGGAATATAAAAAAGGAACTATTATTGCTATATGAGTGGGGTCGAGGTAAGAAAAGAGATTTAAATCGAAGCATCGTGATGTGTCCCCGACAAAATGACGTGTCCGTCTGGTAAGCCCATAGTCTTACTTACGTATTTATTTGTGCCCGATCGTGACGAGGACGCGAATCACCTGGACGTACCACTCTTAGCGGCTTTGCTTGAAGAACTTTAGAATCTAAAGAGCCTTTTATGTTCACACCGAGCAATTAGCAACTTCATCCAAACGACAACGTTTCTGGTATCTGACAAAGTGACCGTCACAAGCATATAACCCATATGTTTAAGGCCTAACTTTATTTCTTTTACAGCCCAAAACATAGAACTTAAGTTCGTAAAAAATAGTCAACTCCTGCATATGGAAGAGTTAAATTTTCATTCAAATTTACAGCGTGCTTACATTTAAAAAACTTTACTTTCTTTACTGGCTGCGTAGGCAAATTACACAAGACACTCGTGGTTAGAGAGACTTAGAGCTGCTACATCAAAGAGATAAAGTAAACTTATATATAGAGAGATGAACCAACAAAAAAAGGAGAGGGAAACTGATCAGTTAAGGTCTGTTAATGGTGAGCTCAGCACGGAGATGGAGAACGCCATCGATGAAGTACTGACTGTCCTCAGCGATAAACGAAGTCCAAGGAATCGCAAAAAGGTTTCTATAACCAACCGCTTTGCCACCAGTGAATGTGTAGGTTCCCTTTGTATTTGCTCGAGTAATCCTGTGAAGGTTTCTGTCTCGCTGCGAACTCATAGTCCACACCGAAACTCACAGCTCCTTTCTCTTGCATCCCAAGGAACAGACCAAAGCAGTAGAACGAGCTTTGCTGGTCCATGTTGCAGTGCGCAGAAAGGAAGAAGCCTTGACCTCCTAAGTGGAAGGCCTGAGAATAAACTCTCCCTGAAGGGAACAGTCCTGCGCATTCCTCTCGCTTCAAGTCCAGGTACACTACACACTGCGGACGAGGAAGCTCAAACTCCACAACTTTTACGGGTCTGTATTTGTAAGCCCTCTCTATGAAACGGCGGTTCTTGGAGTCTGATCCTTCAGCGGCTAGAATGCGTTGCCTGTGTGGGGCTTCTGCTTTGAAGAAAAGTGCTTCTATAACCTGCTTTGATGCTACTTTATGCTCAAAGTCACTGCATGTCAGTACCTTTTTAAGTTTTCGGCACGTCATGTATGGGAAGCGGATGTAGAGCGCAAGGCGTGAACCAAGAATCTCTCTACGGTCTTCCAATGAACTGTACTGTCCCCTTGCCCATTTCAACACAAAATCATAAACAGCGTCCTCAGAAGCAATTTGGAGATCGTCGCTCGATAGTATCGCCTCGATTCCAGCCAACGGTAAGGCCATAACCTCCTCTTGATACCTGTACAAAAAAGTGGTAACGCATGAATACAAGAATTTTACAACATTCGATTACATGCATTTGGAGTCTCTCTTACTTGGTAATATCCTTGTAGCGAGAGGCAAGGAACTGCTTGGCTGCATCAGTTAGCGGTTGGACTGCTTCAGCCATTAAAACACTGGAGGGAAGCTCGAGATAGAGCAAAGCGGAATCCGGGGTCATAGGCGTGTTGCGGAGAAGTCTACTGCAATACCTCATGCATGATGCAACCTCAAACTTGTCAGCAGCCATAAGCACATCTAATAAAGCAGGTGCAGTTGTGACAGTTAGCGAGTTGCTATACATAAAGTTTAAAAGCTCCATCAAAGCGCCTTCCTCTGCCATAAACATAAAAACAATGTGAGCTCTGTTAATACCAACCACGTTTCATGAATACAATCATACAAAATAGCATAAGTGAAAACTAAAGTCAGTAACTGAGTTAATAACAAAGGAGAGAGTTGGAGCCAACTAGACGAGACTGACAAAAGCATGACATGAAAGTGCCGTACCTTGGGCACTAATTCTAAGGGTTACATGTCTTTGTTCTGATTCTCTCATTCCATTGGAGAATAGCTGCAACAAGAAGCAGAGAATGTAGTTACATGTAAGATATACAAAAGCAAACAATAAGGATACAGAAGAAGACAATACCTTGTAGAAAAAGGGGCTTTTTGCAGCCAAGATAGGAGAACTAATATGAAGTTCCTTAATACTAACAACAGTAGATTGGTCCATTCCCCAGTTTGGCTCACTAGATGCATCATCATCACCTAGAACACAATTTTTTAACAAAGCTACAATATTTTAGAGCCCAAAACACTCAAGAGAAGCTGTGAGATTTAGGATGCAGTACTTGCCCTCAAGTACCTGATATAGCCTGTTCTACCATTTCCTCTCCTTCTTCATCAAGATTATCATCACCGGGACAATCATCCATGTCAGGTTGGTTGTTGTCGGTTATAATCTGCTCTTCAGGACATGCCACAATGTCTGAAATCGTAACTGGAAATGCAAAACACATTGATGATGAGAGGAGGAATGATAATGACATTAAAACTAGGATTCTAAACAAATCACACAAGCATTTCAGCCTCAATCAATTAAAGAAACTAGGATCCATGTTTCGCTATCGAATCATTCTTCATAAAGGTGAAAACTTTACGTACCAACATTGTCTTTCTTGTGATCATCTCTTCGCCTCTTGCGATGCCGAGCCCAATCGGCAATACTCGTGCAACCTTCAACGTCAGACCTAGAATCCGACGGCCCACCCATGATTTCGATCCGGAGCAAACGGTCGGAGAAGTTACTGTCGTTGAAAGCGAAACCGAAATCGCCATCGGGGGAGGAACATAAACTGGAATCCATGTCCGTCTTAGGGTCAAATAGATCGGCGCCTCTCATCTTCCTTTTTCGAAACCCTCTCTCCGTCTTCTCTCCGGCGAAAACCCAACAGTTGAATCTGGAAAAAGGGGGCGAATTCGAAATTGGATTTTCGAGGAACAAACCCTAGAAATGTTTTTTTTTTTTAATTTCAAATTTTTGTGAGCTTCCTCAAAGAGAGGACGAGAAGAGAGAGAGAGCTAAGCTGGTCCAAGATGGAAATGTAGCGTTGAATGGTTACGGTTACATGTCGGTGAGAATAAATAGATGAAAGTCTATTTCAAGAAAACAGTGTTGCTTTCCGGTTCGGTCTTTTTAGTACTTACCGGTTCGGTCTTTTAGTTAGTTATACCCGGTTTTATTTTTAATACTATAAAGCGCAGCAATGTTTAATGTTTTGAAGGTATTTTGGTTCTTCTCGGTTTTAAATTTATAGAGTTAAGGAAATTATACCATCCATAAATCATATTAAGTACAATTTTAACCATGTCCTGAACTTTTTCTTTTGAATTTTAATATGACTAAGATTCAATTAATTAATTAAAATTAAAATTTTATGTTAGTTTTTGCAATGTTTCTTTTTGGTTTGATTAAACATTATCGGTTCAAAAAACTCGAATTAGGAACTAAAAGTCAAAAAAAAAAAAGAAACTTCATAACACACTAATAAAATTATCCAAACTAAAACTAGTTTCTAAAAATAAAAGGTTTGTTTTTTTTGGGAGATTTGCTATTTAAATTAAAATAAGAAGATATTTTGAGTTTTTTTTTTGTCTTGTTCTGGTAATCAGGAAAATTAGTTGGAATTGGGACAATGTCAAATATTGTAAAAAGACAATTTGTTGAACAAAGGGCAATGTCCAATCTCGTGAAATATTCGCTGGGAACTTGGATGAAATTAATTAGTTCAACTCATTACTGACTTCGTTAATTATATTTTGACCGAGTAAAGCTGGTAATGCATTATGCAACCACTAGCAGACGGCACTTTGATTTTATGCACATACATTTGGACTATTCTCCATATACACTTCTTGGTAGGCCAAAGATGACCGACCACTTGTCTATATTTGAACTCAGACGAACTAATGTGTAGGGGTGGGACGGACCGGATATCCGGGGTATTTTAGGATATCCGGATCCGTGACTTTAGTATCCGGATCCGGATCCGCGTCTTCCGGGTATCCGGACTTCGGATATCCGTCTAGATATTGTGATACCCGCGGATACCCGGATTCGGATCGGATTCGTAAAAATAATTAAAAAAAAATAAAAAATATTTTAAAAATATAAAAAAATCTAAAAATAAAACATAAATTAAATATTTATATAAAATTTATGAATATATATGACATATAATATTATTAAAATTTAAATATAATATTAAAAAAATATTTTATGTATAAATACTAATATATCAAATATAATTATTAATAAAATTAAAAATTTAATATATTTTAAAAACACGGATCCGGATATCCGGACCTAAAATTAAGATATCCGGATTTGGATCCGGTTTGGACGGATCCGAAATTTTACTATCCGAATTCGGATCCGGGCACTCCGGATATCCTATTTTCGGAGCGGATCCGGGACGGATCTCGGATCGAATCCGGATCCCGGATATTACGTCCCAGGCCTACTAATGTGTACAATAGAATCAAACCAACATCTATTTATAATGTTCTTGTAAGAAAAAATACATTATAAAAACTGAACTGAATTTAGGAATTTAATTTAATTCAAAGGAATTGAACTTTTTATTAATTTCTTGTGTTATTCAGTCATGGATTTCACTATTTTTTTAGAAATTTTTGTGTTATTGGACTTAGTGAATTTCGAACTCCATTAAATATTTGTGTTATTCAATTTTCAGCAGATTTTGTAGTAACTATATTTTAATGGAATGTAATGAAAAATTTTCGAAGATTTGTAAAGAACCAATTCTTTATCTTTAGTATGGAATTTGAAAATGATTTTTTATATTGTTTATCTATCATATATATACCTCAAAATTATTGATCTTTATAATATGAGAGATTTGAAAACATAATTTTCACTATAAATTTACAAATATTTATTATTTTGATAAATGATTATAAAGTATGTTATGTTGTAATTTATGTTTTATGGAACTATTTTACTTCTAAATGGCTACGTATTCACATAATGATATATGATTAGTTCGACTATTACTATTTTTTTATGAGTCAAATTTTTATTCACTTATTTCTTAAATAATTTTTTATATAAAATAAAAATGATTAACTTTTTGTTTGTCAAAAATTTATAAAATTTTCTCTTTGTGTAAAGAAATTAGTTCATATAATTTAGAGGAAATGATATGATTAAATTTAATTGAATTCTTTTAAAATTCAAAATATTAGAATTAGAAAAATGCATTAAAATTCTTAAAAATCCTTTAAAAACTTCATATAAATTCAGAATATCAGAACTTTAGAAAAGAATTCATCTCTAATTCAGAGTATTAGAACTTTTAAAATTTAGAATATCAAAATTAGACAGATGCATTAAAATTAGACAAATGCATATTTTTTATAAGTAAAAATGCTTTATTCCTACTTCATTTTTCAATCCATAATGAAATGATGAACAAAAAAATAGATTATTACATTTATGCAGTAAATTCTATTATAAAATCGGAAATGAAGTAGAGTTATAATGTTTTTTAATCCATACTCCATTTACTCTATTTTAGAGTAAAAATAGAGTTGGGTTAGAGATATCCTTGGACTCCCTAAATCTCAGGACCAACCCTAGTCTCCTCTATAGTCCCTATATACAAGCTCTCATCATTATTTTCATTAATCACAAGACTCATAACTCACAAGTTCACAACTCATAAAGATGGGCGTGCGTGAATAATATCACTTCATATAATTTTTTGTAACTACTACTACCTTTAAGTATTCACTGAAGGGTATGAAAAGTACACTAACATTTAAAACTTCTTGCAAATAAATAAAATAATAACAATCTGAGAGTTGACCCAAACAAGATTAATGGCCCAATTGTCGTATGGGCCTCACTACATATAAATTTGGCCCGTCATGTTAGCAGGCCTCATTATTTAGGGCTATATAGGTAAATTTGTTTTTCGTCTTCGACGTTGGTCTCTCTCTCTAACGAGATACCAAAAACTCTCTTCTTCCGCCGATTTGGAACTCATACCGCTTCCCACTCTCTCTGCTTCGTTCTAAGTTTTTTTTTAAGATGGGAAGGGCAAAGAAACCTCAAAAGTTTGCTGTAATGAAGAAGACGATAAGCCACAAAGCTTTGAAGCAGTAAGTTAAAACGACTCTTCTTCATTGAAAGTTTATATTTTTACACGTGGGTTTTCTTTGTTTGTCTTCTTATCAGTTACAAGGAGGAGGTTCTGAATCCTAACAAGAAGGACCTCACTGAACTTCCCAGAAACGTGTAAGCTTAATTAGCTACTCCTTCTGTGCCAAGTTGTAATCTTTTTTGCGTTTCCTTAGAACTTAGGTTTGGTTTTTTGTTGTTTTGGGATCAGTCCGAATGTTCCATCAGGGATGTTCTTTTCTCACAACACTAACATGGTTCCTCCTTACCGAGTTTTGGTCGACACTAACTTCATCAACTTCTCTATCCAGAACAAGGTACTTATCCACTTGCATCTCTTCTTTACCGCAGAGCTAGGAGTTGGTATCTTTTTTGACTTGTTTTTCTTCTCCCTTTTTGTTGTATACATAGATTGATATTGAGAAGGGAATGATGTTCTGCTTGAATGCAAAATGTGAGTTACTTCAACTTTGGTAGGTGTCTTTAGTTATGCAAGTTTCTTACTCTCATTTGATTGTTTTGGGGTTTAAAGGCACTCCTTGTATCACGGACTGCGTCATGGCTGAGCTTGAGAAGTTAGGCCAGAAGTATCGTGTTGCTCTAAGGTATTTGCTTTATGATTTCAAAGGGTTTTTAGTGTAGTTGTCTTTATTTTCGTGGATTCTTGATTGGTGTAAGTTTGGTAGGATTGCGAAAGATCCTCGCTTTGAAAGAGTACCTTGTGTACACAAAGGGACATATGCTGATGACTGTCTCGTTGACAGAGTTACTCAGGTAATGCTTCTGCCTTGCCTTGTTTAACGGAGATATATTGATGCTCTAGTCTCATGGTTATCTTTTGTAATTGATATACTTGCTCTTGTTATATACCAGCATAAGTGCTTCATGGTGGCTACTTGTGATAGAGACTTGAAGCGAAGGATTCGAAAGGTACAAGATAGTTTGATACCTCAATCCTTTCTTTTTAAAATGCACATTGCTGAAATCTTTTGTTCGTTTTCCAGGTTCCTGGTGTGCCTATAATGTATTTGGCAGGGCGCAAGTACTCAGTAGAGAGGCTGCCTGAAGCAACACTTGGTAGAGGTATGCATCTTTGTACTGTGACATCTGAAAGTAAAGGTACTTTGGTGCTAGACTAATTCAAATTCGATTCTGTAACTTTTTTTTTATGGTGCAGCTCCAAGATACTGATATTTGAACAGAGATCCGTATGGATTCTGAGACGCTCTGAAGCTTGAGTTAAAGCTTTGAATCAAGTCTTGTGATGTCTTGAGCGATTTTTGTTCTCTTGAGTTTGTTAATCTGCTGTCTGTTTGACACAAGGTTAACTAGTATTAACTTAATAGAAATCTTTTTAATAGCACATTATTCTTGCGTCTACACAGTTTTGTTAATCACGAATCATAATCATGTCTTGTTTAACTTGGTGCATTGATGTTATAACTAAGACATGAAAAGAGACGAGCTGTAAAAGTAAAAGAAAGGTGGGATGATATTGAAAAATCGTTCTCAGTTGAGAGAGTTGTTTAGCTTGTTTTCATGAGACGTAACCAGCTTTGAGCTTGGGAGTTTTCGGCTTGACAAAGAACGCAGAAAGAACACTCTTTGTCCGTACTGGGGCTTGAATGATATCTCCTCGTGGGTTGTCAAGTGAAATGTGTGCAGTCGTAAGTTTGGGAACTTCTGCAGCCTGAGGGACAACAAACTGGTCTCATCAGGACAATGAACTTGTATCATTTGACATAGCTTCCTAATCTAATCCGTGTTATGCGATATTTGTTTCACGTAGTCTCTTTTTACCTTATGGGCATCACCGTATGTCTGCCTTGTGATGGTGGATGCTGCAGGAACAACTGAGACCTGAGAACCTCCGACCAGGGGCTTTTTGTTTGTTATGTTTTCTTCAACACCTGCATGAGCTTCAATGTATCATCAAATGGTCCAAATCTATTCGCTATAAGTACTATCATAAGAACTCGTACCTGAAAGATGGAACACTCCAGATGTCTTTGTAAAAGCTTTTGAATCTTTGGAGCTGCACAACAGGTATGTGTTAGTTTTCTAGTTATCAAGAATGCGTGAAACAGTACTAAGGCTGTTGTTTGTGGACTCACCTTGGTGCAACAGTGGTTGTTCCTTTAAGGGTAGACTTTTTCTCTGAGCCTAAATGCCAGGAGAGTGATTTCGATGAAGGGGCATCTAAAGTGAGTCAAACCAAACATTACTTTAACAGTTTCAAATTTTCACTACAGCTAGTATAACAAGAAGCTCTCCAAGATGAGGACTAGCACCTGAAGGTTGAAGACGAGATATATCTTGATAATGATTCTGTCTCGTGTCAGTTCGTTTGAGAGGACTAAAGTGTACCCGCTTGTTAACAGAACCTAGCAAGAGCCAAAAAGAAGGATTCAGATTCAAAGAGTAATTAAGCAACAGAATCATAGAAAACACTAACTGGGTAGAGTGTAATGCTTGTGATGCATTGGGATAACTGCTTGTAGCTGTTGCTGTCTAAGACCTTCTTTGTCTATATATGTCCGGCTTGTAAGCAGTTGCTGACAAAAAAGAAGACACACACACAAACCTTTAAGAAAAGAATGTGTACAAAAGGTTAGATCAGTCTGTGACAGTTCTGTTAACCTGGCGAACACAAGAAGCTCTCAACTCCATCATAGATATATCTGAACTTTGGTGATCAAAAAGATCAGTAAGCTTGGAAGCAACAGTTCCAAGGTGATCAACAGCATTAACCAGAGCCTTTATAGTGTAGTCCTTTAAATTGTCCAATACCCTTAACAGAAACAGAGCAAATATATGAAGAAACATCATTCAAAGCTGTTAGTAGTAGTTACAAAAGAGATGTTTACATACATTTGCTTTTGTTCGCTATGAAGATAAGACTTCTCACAGTAATCAGCAGCCGAGTAAAGTTGTGGCCTCAGATTCTTGAGCTCCTGTTACATAAAAAGTAAAGTGTGACTTTTCGGTTTGCATCACAAGCTAACATGAACCAATGGTGGATGATCGAAAAGTCAAAACTATAAGTCAAATCATTGTCTTGATCCCAAGGAGATATTAATGAGACACATATACTATCTTAACGAAGTGTTATAACACTGACCGACAATCATCTGATCTCGGTCCCATGTATTAACTAACTTACACATTTAATTCACATAGTTACAGACAACAACACTTAGTTACTTTTAAACCATGGACCACAAAGCCTAGAGAGGATAAAAGGAGATGATGGATCTGGCTCAAAACCTTAATAGTATTGTGAGGAGAGATAATAAAGAACCTGCAATGCATTAACGAAGCTTTTGCTGCGTTCCATAGAAACCTCTTCAAAGGTCATTGCTGGATCATCCGTCACCAAAGCTTCCTCTTCCATTTTAGCTTCTTTTTCTTCTTCTTCTTCTTCTCTTTCTTATCAATGTTTGTTCGGATTTGTGATGTGAGGTTAGACTTTGTGGTGAGAGAAGGCTAAAGTTAACTTGAGAAAGAAAGAGAGAGTGAAGTACAAGTGATTCCAAATGGCATTTTTCCTTTCTGAGTGAGTACAAACGAATATACTACAAAACGACTTCGGGAAAGGAAGCACTATGTCTACTTATCTATTTATTTGTTAAAGAATATAAATGTCAGACTAATATAATAATACTAGTGAATTAAATTGATACTATTGTCTACTATACATTAAAAATATCCAGTTTGTAATTCCAAAGATATATCAAGATCTATAACAGAAATCTTCACATGTCTTGTATATGCTTTCAATGTGTTAGTTGACTTATAACACATCAAACTGTTAAGGTCAGATTCTATGCATGCATTCTTTTTAATTAACAACTCTTTAAAACAGAGGTGGTTCTAGTGAGCGGGAATGGGTCTCAATGATAACGTCAAGTTGCACATAAAGTAACGATGGCGGACACGGTAAACATTAGTGTTGAACGTAGCTTTCTGCATCTGCGGCGATTTCGACTCAATCGCTGATTTATCCGGCGTTCAGATTTTATAAACATCAGACGCAACATTTGGACGCAGCGTCTAGGCCGCATCAATCAAACGAATAAGATTTATAGAAAAAATAGCTGCATCCGTAGGAAGCTGTGTCTGCTAAACGAAGAACACTATTGTCGCATGATCGAATCCTGAGATCTGTGACACACGTGTAGATGTGGATTATCTGCCAATTTACACGTGCTAAGGCTCATGGCACAGTCATTGTTTTACTTTGGCAGATATCACTGGGTTGCAGGTGTTATGGTGGTTATAACCCAACCTACAAATTCCTTATTGAACATGTATTTAAATAGGCTTGTCTTGGTTATACACATAAAAACGCTTTTATTGGTTTTATTTCATTCTTCTCCATCTATTATATTACACACCAAAACCCATAGCTTCTTTTTACTCTATAATACACAACACACTAATATGTTTCCGGAGATGAGGATGATGAGTCTCTAAACTCAAAATACGTGGGCTTGGGTGTAGAAGGGCAGCTAATGGCTTCAACAAGGTCTTGAACAGTGAGCATTTGAAACTTTGGAGGCGAGTTAATAGCAATGTTATCGACTTTATGTTCATAAATCTTCCCATTCTTATCGAATTTATACTCTGAAGTCCCATCAAACCGACCACGAGTCTCCCAGGGACCACGAGGAACTCCGTGAACAGTCCATCGAATCATGAGAGCCTTCTCAGTGGGTTGCCAGATACTAACAATGTCGACGCAGAGTGCTCTGAAGAAGATCCTTCCAACGAAACGTAACCACCAGAACATGGATTTGTAGTTGTCAATTCCCATGAAAGTGTTTATAGGGTCTCTGAACACAATATCATCCCTGTGAAAAAATTAGACAAGAGGAGCTAAAATCAAGAACATAACTAAGGACAGACCAAAGAGTATAAAGAAGGATACAGACACGACCATGAAGCAATCAGATTAATCAAGAACTGTTGATAAACCTGATCAAGAACATCACAGTTGTTAATCAAAGCTAATTAAGAGACTAATAAGGATACAAAACACGACCGAGAAACAGTCACATAAATTAAGAAGAGTTCAGTTAGGTTCACAGTTGTTAGTCTGAACTCTGCTACGAAGAAAGAAACGAGAATCCACAAACCTGTAGATGTCAAAGTTGGGCTCTTTGTGGAACAAGAAAGGAAGCTCCTCTCTGATACACTGAACGGCGTGACCTTTATTGACGTAGTACTTCTGCTTATCTTCTTCCTTTATTTTGATGTCTTCTTTCACCGGAGCTGAGAATTTCGAGCATAATCTCGATTTCACACCAGCAAAATCTCTGGCGTCAACAGCGGAAACCGTAACATTCCTCCTCGTAAACGCATGAGTTACATTCGAATTCGAATCGGACAAGATCCGCGCAGAGACAGTGGGTATATCCGGCGAACGGACAAGGAACACCATCTAATGGAAGACTAAAGAGAGATCTGCAGAAGAATGGTTGAGAAAGAAGACGAGAAGGCGCGACGCGACGATAGGTCAGGAATCTGGATATTTCTCTTTTAAGGATTATCAGGACTTGGAAAAACAAAAAGTTAAAAACGGACCTTCGATATATTTGGAAATTGAAAATAATTTGACGGTGTATTTATGGTTTAGGGCTTCAGGTTTCTCAACAAGGCCCATTACGGAAATTAATAGGAATAATAATTTTGTTATATTCTTAGAGCATCTCCAAGAAACTCTCGAAACCCTTAAATTTTGAAGTTTTTTAGTCTTTAAAAAACCTTTAAACCCTCAAATTTTGAGGGCTTCAACATTAAAACCTCAACTTTGAGGTTCCACTATTCAAGTCCTCAAAACACTATTTACTTTACATTTTATTTCTTATAAATTTATAATTCACATATATTTGTACTAACATTAATTTTCTTATCACTTTAATCCTTATAATTATATTTCAATTAAATATTCAAATATATCTTATATATATATTATTAATATATAAAATATATAAAAATGTTACTAAAATAAAATAAATAGAAATAATTTTATGTAAAAGATATTTATTATTTCACAGAAAATTATATTACATTAAAGAAATATTACAAATTAAAGATCAAAAGTACAAGATTAAATATTTTACACTAAATATTACATACATATATATTACACAACTTATAATCTATACATTAATATTAATAATCGGGTAGATTTGGTCTCGAGCCTCCAAAATCACCAAAATATGGTGATAAATGAAAATGACGATAAATAAAAATACTCGATTTCAAGAATTTTTAACTCGTAATCTTAAGATAAAAAATCAAGAGACTCATTTTTTACTTCGAAATGGGTTAATTGATCATATTTGGGAACACTATAGAAATAACAATAATGAATAATTTATATTTTATTTTATGAATTATGTAGATTTTATATTATTACTCTCCATTCCTGTGTTGTAATAAATTGTATTTATAAATATTGTGTTTCATATTTTTAATTTGTATATATTATCTATCTCTATAAAGTTTAAAGACTATAATTAATTTATATTAAAGTTGAGAACTAAAATACAAATTACATAAAATTTCAAAGATAAATTTGAGGTTTCTTCTTGGAACATACCACTCTTAAATCTTTATTTTAAGATTGTCCACCCTTAAAATGAGGTTCCTTGGAGATGCTTTTAATAGATACAGAAATGAAAAAGAAAAATTATTCTTTCTAACTTTGTAGGAACAGTAAAGAATTAAATATTATTTCTCATTCTTTTGGTCATGCGAAAGTGTAAGCCAATGTTCATAAATTTGTTACTATTAATATCTTTATAGATAAAAACCAAAATAGATCTAAATTTTTTATATTTTTAAATAAAATAATTAAAATAGATTTTATTAAAAAATATATATATATATATACCTTTTAGATTAATTTAAACTTTTTAATGTTACTTTTGTGACAAAAATTTTCAAAAAAAATCTATTTGAGAGATTTGTCGTTAAAATAATCCATTTATCTAATATATTGTAGAGAATTTTATTTATATATATTGTAGTACTATCTGTTTCATTTTACACTTTAGCTTTTTGCACACGGATTAAAAAAATAATTAATTTTACATATTTTTTATATAAAAACACAATAACTTATATAAACCATATTTCAATTCAACCAGTAGAAAAATAAATTACAATATAAAGTTAATAAATTCTGCATTGAAAATCAAAAACGACACTTATTTTGTAACAAAAAAATTCTCTAAAACAACATTTAATATGAAACAGAAAGAATATATTATAACAATTTGTCGGATGGGACCATGCTAGCTCTGCAAAGCAACCTCTCAAATATACGGATATGTGGTTTAACAAACAATTACAGTTAGAAGATTGTAATGAAATTATTTGGATTTTTAAAAAAAATGTGGGGAAGATGATTGTTGAGGTATCCAATATAGAAAATGAATCACAACTGCCCATCTGCCCTCTAATTAAATTTTGCATGGGAAATCTTTCGTACAAAGCGCATTGTTTAGCACTAAGCCGATACACACAATCCCTGCTTTCTTCAAAAAGAAACAAATTTTAAAATTCAAATATTCATATAAAACTATTCAACAAGAACTCAAGGCCCATTACGAAAATTAATAGGAATGATAATTTTATTATATTATTCTTAATAGATACAGAAATGAAAAAGAATAATTATTCTTTGTAACTTTATGGGAATGGAAAGAATTAAATATTGGTTCCTTTTAGGTTATCCGAAAGTGTAACCCATTGTTCATTAATTTGTTAAGCATGTTTAATGCATGGGTTTTAAGATGAAATTCTTAAAAAAATATTAAAAAAAAAACTAAACTGTTACTTTACTTTTAACTAAAGAACCGGTTCTAAAATATATACAAAATTTATTTCTTTTGTTAGTGGGAATTTAATTATATATATAGATAATTATTTTTCTATATAAAATACATAAAATTAGTTATTTTATTAATTTGTGTACACAAACATAAAATGTCACTTAATATAAAAGTGAAGAGAATATTGTAACAATGGGAAAACAAGGCAAAGCAGCTTATCCCAACCTCTCAAACATACAGATGTGGTTTAAAGAAATCTCAAACATACAGATGTGGTTTAACAAACAATCACAGTTAAAAGATGTGACCAATCAAATGAAATAATTTGAATTTTTTAAAAAATGTGGGGAAGATGATTGTTGAGGTATTCAACAGAGAAAATGAATCACAACTGCCCATCTGCCCCTAATTAGATTTTGCATGGGAAATCTTTCGTACAAAGCGCATTGTTAAGCACTAAGCCGATACACACAATCCCTGCTTTTCTCAAATAACATTATTTAATATATTCATATCAGACTATACACCAAGAACTCACGACAATCCGATAACAGACCATCAACGATCTCTTGGAGAGACTCTATCTACGAAGGTCTTAAATTAAATTGTTAGAGAAGCCTCATTCCATGAGTATACTCGCTTCCCTGCTGGGTCCTTCGCTTTTCACTCAATCAATCAAACAAAAACATTATCCAAAAAAAATTTAATCGAAAAATTAATAGAAATCAGGAATTGAAACCACAGATTCCGGCAATCTCCGATATTGAATATACGAAGGTAAACTTGGCTTGAATACGCATTGATTATAGCGTTTCACCCATAGGTCCCTCGTTTTTATAACTAAATAATTCGATGCTCAGCGAATACGAACCATAATATAAATCGGATTTCATCTCGTGAGAACGAAACTCGCCCTACACGATCTATTAAAAATTATTCCGATATTAACTCTTCATTGCATCTCTAGAACACAGAAACATAACTCACACCAGTAACCAAAGTACAATAAGAAACACAAAGACAAAAACGGCGGGGAAGAAGAGATAAGAGTTGTGGAAGATTATGTGTCTTTACATGAGTTTATATAGAGGCGTTTTTATTAGGTCTTATGCGACGTATCTTGTATTGGGCCCATTACTCTGGTCTTAACTTTTATTTTTAAGCTCATATTTTGCTTTAACGAATATGGTATGATTGAGGTCCATAAACTGATTGGGCCTTTATTTCTACTGAGTTACCGGTGACCAAAATGTTTGCTAAGCCCACCTTCCGACACTAGGAATGACATTGATTCTTTGTCTCTTTTGATCAAATTCTGGTGACAAGTGACAACCTAGATACATACACTTTTCCTCCTTTGTCATCGACTAATCTGACTCCAGATTTTTTTTTTTTGACAAATCCTATCAACTAATTTGGTTAGTTCCAAAAAAAATGTACTAAATGTTAATGGACTGGATACCACACTGCATGGTTCGAGTTTAGAGAATTTTCCGATTAATACCAGAAAGTAAACCGATCATTTGTTACAACCCACCATATTACACACTTGAACTGAATCCTCCATATTGACTAAATAATAATAATTTAATTGTCGAAAAGAAATAAGTCCAAGATCAACATAGAAACATGTTGAACCTCGAAAGATTACCAATATGTTACCATCACTTAATTTCTGACTGAATTTTCTAATGAAGTTTAAGACATGGTTTAATTTTATCAATCCAAGTATTACATTTTCTCTCTAATCAGGATTACTAGGTTTAATATCCTTTTCTTTAATGACCATCAACAAAAGTTTACATTGAACACTAATCCTTCGAATTTGTGGAACCGAGTAGTCATTTTTGTTTTTTTTTTTTGATTCATGACAACTAAAAAGTATATCCTCAGGAGTCTAATGTTCAATGATACTTCATTCAATTGTCGATGAACTCTTGATCTTCAAAGTCAGGGTATTATTGCATTTCTAGTTTTATTCTATGCACACGTGACTAATTATATATCATTTATCACACCATGCAAACATACATATTCAACAAATATCCTTAGAACCCCAACGACAAAATCAACAAATATAATTAAAAAGAAAATCCACAATTGATAATCTCCGATCGCCTATGTGTTATGGATCGTACGTTATTGAACATTAGATTATAATTAAGAAAACCATAGTTGAAATTAAAAGAAGTCGCGAAGAGAAGGGAGCTTGATCTCACCCTGAGTAGAGACAGGGATGGTAATGTCACCAACAACAGGAATGTCGAAGGTTAGTCCAATGTCGAGTTGATAGTCAATGTCCCAGTCCGAGCCAATGTCCTTCATCAGACTAACCGCTATGCTATAAGCCACCTTAACCGGTACGTCTAAAACCGTTGTATTGTTTCCAACCAAGGAACCCGGGTCCGGTATTGTCCCCGACGCTATCGTCCTACGCAACCACACACATTATTAATTAATTAGCATGATGAACCTACATGACCGGTGCGTAACGTCCCACAACAAATTTTAATTACTGGTATTAGGCCTCGGCATTTTATCCCGGACCCGAAAAGAACCGACCCCAATCCGAACCGAGATCTGAACGTCCAGACCTAACTGGTATGTTCATGTTATAATCTAAGCTATTAGTATTATGTTTACATGTGTAACATACTAAGATATATCAAACGGTTCATAAATAATTAAAGAGAGGGAAAGACCTTGTGGCACTCTTGAGGACGTAAGAGATTTGGCAAATAGGGATGGTCTGAGAGTAAGGATTCTTGACGGAGACCTTGGCGTGATAGTCTACACCTTGACGTGTTACGCCTTTGAAATCGACGTTGTCCACGGCGGCTTCCGGCGTCGGAACATTGGCTAGCTTCTCCGCAAAGAAACCTTTGGCTTTGTCCAACAACCCTGAAATCATCGACCCATTTTCTTCTACCTCCTTTTGCTCCGTTGATGCCATTCTCTCTTTTCTTATGTTCCGATTTGTTACTTTGAAAATGATCAGACAGATCTCTCTTATATATATTTTTTGAATTGCTAATCCATATTTATTGGTTAACTAGTAGTTTGTGGCTTACACTATATCAAGACTTTTTCGTCTCTGTTTTTTATTGTGCCTATTTTAAGGATACTGGTTACAAAACAAAGATCGTCACTCACTATGTATTAGAGTGTATATAGTTGGTTTGCTATGGTTATATATTGGTTTAGTTAGCAGAGTATACTAAACATAGTATTTAAACACTTTCTCTTGTTCACTTGTTCTTCAGTGAAGATATGTTACACAATCTCTTTCTCTCAAGCTTGATCACCTTGAGTGAATCTGAAACTATGGGCCATTGGATTATATACTCCATGAACCTTATTTTATAGATGTGAAGAAAGAAAGATTATATGGCTTTTGACTGGTAACTGGTAACGATGCATGCAAATGAGAATGAAGTCACAATACATAGATAAAAAAACCTTCATGTAACCTCACATCACACGTGCGTGACTACAAAACAAGAGACATGGTTTGGTTTAGTTATGACGGTGACCTTCACACACTGTATGTCTTAAAAGTTTTTTCTATCTTCCTGAAGAGAACGAGAATGAAAGAGAAAAACAAAGAGTTTTATTTTTGTGGTGTGAGTGAGTGACTCTCAGCTAATGATCATCTTGTTGAAGAACTCAGCTTGCTCAGGGAAGAACTCCAAAAGCTCATCTTTGGTTACCCACACAAAATCCTCGCAGTTACTTATGTTGTACTTCGATGCTGCTACTACACTGCACTTGAAGAAGAACCTCTACACATACACAACAACAAAAATAAAGAAGAGAAGATTCAAAGAATCCGTCAAATTAAGTAAATAATGAGCCATTGCTTCTTTCTTTCTCTCAGAAAGCTTTGTCATTTACCTTGTAAGATGGCAAATCAGGTGTTTCTTCTGTAGGTTGAATAGCCATGTGAGCCATTGGAGCATTTCCAACAAAGTATGTGTGAGTTAGGTCTCCCAAAACTGACTTCAAAGCAGATTCAGCACACTGCAAAATACCATACTTCATATAAGAACAATACACAGTATAATAAGGAACAGAGATAGAGGAAATAAACCATCACCTTGCGTAGAGTTGGCTCAGAATCATAGACTTTTTCAGGGAAGTGCCATACAGGTTTGTCACTAGTAGCTCCAAAAGGCTTGCCGAAGATGAGTAGATACAATTTCTTGTCAAGAGCTCTATATAGTGACCTAATAATTGCAGGCAAGTAAGCGAAAGAGAACACAAGTCCATGTTGTTTTTCAAAGGTGTGGACAAACTTACTTCCTATCGTTATTCTTGTCAGCCTCTGTGATTCTGGGAGCAGGTACATAGTCCATTTGGTATTCACCCTTGGCTCTGTACTCACACAACATCCAAAAATCAACCAAAGATGAATTTGAATATTCATTATACTTTGAGCAACTTTCAACAGAACCAGAGATGGTCATAACCTGAAACTCACAGATGCTACAAGATAAAATGAGTATATCTACACTTCTTTGCCATTGTTATAAAGTTTGGAAATTTATGATCCAAAGTTGAATGAGCATGAAACCGTTGACCAGATTTATGTATTCAGACACATGATGATACTCTAACAAGACTGAAGCATACCTGTTCTTAGCAATGTCCAAGAACTCATCTGGGTATCTACGACGAAACTGCTGTTGCCAATTGAATCTGCAACAGAGAAACAAACACAAATCAAACTCCCAAAACTGAAGAGAGTTTAGTAACACGTCTCGAACAGAGTAGATTATCATTATTTTCAGGGCTTTACTTGAACTCCTGAAAAGCGTAGACAGCAGGATCTGGTTTGGGTATCACAACGCGTAATCTCTCGAAAAGAACCGAAGCCACGATCTTTTCCGAGCTTGTGCAATAACCTCGAAGCCTTCTCTCCAAGAGAGGCTTAACCACTGACTGAGACTGAGATCTCAATCTCTGCATTTTGAGCAAAAAAAAGGAGTCGACTTTCACAGAACAGAGGCGGAAGAGAACGCCCGGCTTGAGGGTTTTTCTTCTCCCTGAGATTGTATAATTCTTGGTTTACTGAACCAGAATCCGGTTTGCTATTATTATAAAATAATTATAAAAAAGTTGCTCCGTTGCCGGGATTCGAACCCGGGTCTCTCGGGTGAGAGCCGAGTATCCTAACCAGCTAGACTACAACGGAACTTGCTTGTCAAATAAAAATATTAATTAGGATCGTATAATTTTGACTTAATGGCTTATATGTCACTTCTCCCACCTAGAAGGATGTACCTTTTTCTTAAGTTGAGGTCATGAGACAACGATGATAAAATATGTTTATGTGTCATCTTTATTTATAATAGTTACAGTATCTCATATTAGTATCAGAAGTTAAAATTTATAAATTTATACTGTTTTAATATGTAAACTAAACAGTGACATCATCATTCTTCATCCATGGCTAGGTCTTAGAAATTGGTTTAATATTTGGGTTTAAGAAGTTGCACAATTCGTATTGTGGAAACCTCTTTAGTATAATAGTTTGATTAAGGGTTTACCGATTTGACATTAGTTAATCAATCTAATATGTAAAACCGTTTCATTTGTTAATTAGAGTAAAAACCAAAATCAAGTTTTAGGCAACAAGAAACTGAAGTGACACGAGATATGTAGCCACAGTGAAATTGCAACCGGTAGTTTTTTATCATCTTATTATTAGATATCGACGTGCATCAACGTTCATCACCGCCTGGAAAAAATGAAGATTTGTTTTAGTTTAAATGGATTTGAGAAATGAAGAAAGTAAAGAATATTTTATTTGGGTAAGTGAATCTTTGAAAAATTATATTTCCAGCTTTTAGTTTTGACTATTTTTTTAACTATTTATAGTTTAAGGAAGTTATTGTGAGAAGAGAAGAAAAAAAATTGATAAAAGAAAAATTGGATAGGAGATGAAGTAGAGAGATAACTAAAACGTAAAACTGACATTATTTCGTTGAAAATGGGTAGCTAATCTGGCGTGTTTCTTCAGTGATACTCATATAATTGTCACAAAGTGCTTTTTAATGTAATTTTCTTGTATATATATATTTGGTAAAAAATGATTTATATTTTTTTTTGCCACAAAACCAAACATTATAAATAGTTTATCCTACCGTAAATTAAATCTGGGTAAACGATTATTATCCACAACTCATTTAGTGGACCAACTTAATATTTGTTTTAATGTAATTCTCTTCTTTATATATTTATAAAAAAAGAATTTGGTAAAAAAAAAAGTGGTTTCAACTCTTTGTCATAAACACAAACATTGTAAATAATATTTTTCAACATGAATTGAATTCGGGTGATGATAGTTACGGGTGCCGATCCTACAATTTTATTTCTTTTTCTTGATGCCTTAAACTCATTTAACACTTTCTGTTTTTATTATTCATGTAAATTTTTTATAGTGCCCTATATGTAACCAAAATTATCGATGAAAATCATGATGCGCTACCTCATATTATTCATGAACGTTGGTTTTAATGTAATTTTCTCATTTTTATATTATTAAACTATATATTCTAATGGTCCCCATGCGCTAATCTAACGTGACGATTTGAGAGTGATGGTACTCACGAATTTACAGTGCGCGTTTGACCCTAAACAAACGTTTACAAAGTTCAAACTCGATATGGAAAGTTACGAGCTAAAACTAAAAGTTTGCAATAGCTTCATGCAAACACAGCCATACGATTTTCATCACAGAAAACATTAATTACGAAGTAGGCAAATATGCAATTTCTTCTATATTTTCGTAAGTTAAAACTTTTAAAATAATTTTACAATATCAATCAGTAGTAAATACCCCTATGTTTTCAGTTGAAAATAAAAATATATTTTTTTTGTCTACTGAGCTATAACAGGCCGGTTCAGATTGCCCACTAGCCTTATCACTGGAGGCGGATGTTGAACCCCAGGTGTCTGGGAGTTTGTTGTGGTACTCAGACCACTTGACTAGATGCTCCCGGCCAAGAAAAAAAAACAAGAAAATAAATAAATTAACTTCCTCCTTTTTTGCTAGTAATCTTTTTTATTGCTAGTAATATTAGAATTCTCCCAATAAAAAATTTACATTTTCATTTTATTTAGTCAAGAGATATTCCACTCACTCCAGAACATTCTTGGATTTAAATTATATATAAAGACTGGAGTTAACATCGGTAAGTCAAGTCAACAAAACAAAATTTGATGATCACCAAGATAAACCGACCCCGACACCTTTTATTTGGATTAGACACGGTTCTCACTTCTCACAACTTAAGGTCCAAGTGATTTCCACTCTTATTCCCGGAAACTTAATAAACAAGTGTAGAAAGTTCAACTGCTCAACTGTTTTCAATAAAATAACCTGACCCCATACCACTAGACTTTAGGCTATGATTAACCCGGATCTCTTAAGGTGGTGTTCTTAACGTAAAATTTATCTTTTTTATTTTTTTTTTTATTTTTTTTTTACATTTTTCCCGCTAAGAAACGGCTCTTATGGTTCTTATTTAAGAGACGATTTTTAGTTTTTCTTAGTTAAAAGCTAAGATACGTCTCTTAGAAAAGCTAAGAACCCCACGTTAAGAGACCCCGGTTAATCCTACTCTTAGAAATTCACACGTAATTGGTCCGTAAGCTCCTTGCAGTTTAAGTTTCAATAGGGTGAAAGATACATTCATGTGTGTGTCTCTCTCTCTCGCTATATATTAAAGCATTCTCATGCATAATGGAAAGAAAAAATTACACGCACACAAAAAAATAGAAAGAGAGAAAGAGAGAAAAAAAAACAAGTAAGAATCCATGGGAGAAACTTTGTATGGCGACGTCATTTATGTTGCGGTGAATCAAGATTTTCGAGAAAGTAAACTAAATTTGTTATGGACGTTGAAGACCCTTCCCGTTAAGAAGCTTTGCCTTCTTCATGTTCATATTCCATTTTCCCAGAACCCTACTTGTAAGTATATACTATTTCATATACATTCTCTACGTTTGATTGTTTGATTTTACTTTTTTTTTGGTTGGTTCAAAAGCCATAACAATTCGTGGACCAATACATGATACTTTGAGGACTTGATTGTGTATTTAACTATTAGTATTAGATGCATGAGTCTCTGGATGATGCTACTCTTTCTCTAAGTATATCTATATAATAGGCACCTGAGAATATGTTTATATGAATATGAACATATAAAGGAAATAAATCCCAAATATTCATCTGTATAGATAGAAGAACACGTGTACCATCATGTGTCAGATTTTAAGAAATATATATGTTACCAAACCAACAAGATCCTAGTTACATTTTTTTTTTTACATTTAATAAATCATAGAACAATCAACATCGTAATTTTATAGTTTAGGACCAAATTTGGTCGGCATACTACCGAAAGAAAACAAATCATATTTTGGGCTTATACGGCTAGTATATACCCAATTTGTAGTTAAGTCACACCTACATGTTTTATTTATTTTTTTATTTATAAAATCACTTAATTAGCAATTGCTATGGCAATTTTGTTGTGTGCTCTTTTTTTTTTCTTTTGCGGGAATTGGAATCTGACATTCTTGTGGGTATTTTGTAGCATGTGGGCTTGGTGAAAGTTGGATCAAAGCAATCCAAGAGTCAGAGCTGAAAACTTCATATGATAACCTCTACAAGTACCGTGATCTCTGCACAAACAAAGGGGTAAGTTTAGTTCTCTTTGCAGATACAATTTGTCAATTATGTAGGAAAGGTAATATTGAAATCTAAGCAAACAACTCAAAACTACGATTGAATGGAGCTTAAAGGGAAAAAAATGATGATTTTTGAAAATATTGATGGAATATATATGTATATATTGGTGCAGGTTAATGAAGAAGATGTGCATATATCACTAATATCAGGATATGGTGTTGGTGAAGGGATTGTGGAACTCATCAATCAAAAGAATATCAAGAAGCTCGTTATGGGAGCAGCAGCTGATCCTCATTATTCTAGGTAATTAAGTAAAAATTCGATCTATTTATGTTTGTTCTTGAGATTTTTTTTAAAAATTGAATACAAAAAATAATAACATCTCCTTAATAATTAATGCAGGGGAATGTCTATCACATCTAGAAAAGCAGAGTACGTGAGTCAACATGCACCTCCTCGCTGTAAAATCTGGTTCATCTGCAAAGGCAAACTCATCAAGACAAGGTAAGTTTGAGGACTACACTTGTTTGTTTTTTTTTTTGTGTGTGTGTGTCTATACTAAAAAGTATTATTTGTCACACTTTTGTTTTTTTCTTTGTTTTGTTTTGGTTTAATAGAGAAGGAATTTTCGACCTTGGTACTTCTATTCAGAACCCAAACAAAGTAAACCCAACCACTCCTGCTCCTGTAAGCAATGAGAGCGAAGTAGACAGTCCTCCTGAAGATTATCTTTGTCCCATCTCAAAGGTTAGGATTAAAAAAAACACCTCTGCATCTTTAAACACTATGCAACGAATAGTTTTGCTCATCATAAAATTGACATTGGTTTTAGGAAATAATGAAAGATCCTCATGTGGCTGCTGATGGTTTCACATACGAGGCCAGTAATTTCAGAAAGTGGATAGATGAAGGGCATAGTACGTCGCCGTACACAGGAGCAAGGCTCGCTCATTGCCATCTTACCCCAAACTACACTCTTCGTTCACTCATCACGGACTGGCTCCAGCACCACCCAAATTATAAACCTTGATATAATTTTAATAATAGTTTGGAGATAATTATAAAATTTCCATTATATTGTGAGTTTTTTGGAATTTCTTTGTGAGAACAATATGATATAAAGCTTCATGTGATACTATCATACAGTTTGTTTTAATCTATGAGCTTTTTTTCTTCAATATAAGCAATTATTTACAAATTTCTGCAATATTATACAAGAAATATTGTAAGATGTGGATTTCATACAACGTTGATGTAATACATGTAGAATTGTCACTTTTTATTTTATTTCTCATAATCTTTTTTAAAACTATAACTAACCAGTTTTTTAAAAAATAAAAGAATTCGTATCAAGTGTAGTTTGAACCAAATGTTGTTTTAAGCATGAAACATAAGAGAACTAATTCTTTGCACTACTATTAGATGCCAACATTGTTGGTTATAAAGATCTAATCTTTCTAAACCACTTTCAATCAAAGGATCAAATCAGAAATGATTGATAGATTGGTGAAATTAGTAGCAACACATGAAATTTGCAATATTGAGAAAACAGAGTGACACTATTTTTCGTGCCCGTATGTAATCTTTCATGCCCTCTAAACTCACGGGTCACTTGTGAGAGTTCTTTTACAGTTGATAAACGAGCTTCTTTCTCTTCACATGGATTAAGTGTCTTCAAGAGAGATCCTTTAACTTCAACAAAAGCCCTTCTTCTTGGTCTCTCTCTGGTTCTTGGTCTGATTCATTGCATCATGTCTGAAGAATCAAGCTCTTGTTCTACCGACCATTGCATCAAAGTTGTACCTAGACACGGTGGCCGTTATATTCAGTACATCGTTTATGAACAGCTCTTTGAAGTTTCAAGAAAGTATGTCCCTCCTATACGTCTTATTGGTAGAGGCGCTTGTGGTATTGTCTGGTAAGCTTGAAAGTGCAAAGATGACACCACAATAAGTAATACAGAAGGTAAACCGAGAGACAAATTACACAAGCAAACACCAAGCTTTTATTAGAATCTCCTTAAACAATCTTTACAAGACTTGCTTATTCAGCTTTTACACGTCCAGTGTTAACACCCTAACACACGCTACTGAAGGATTCCTAAGCTACTCGCTTATGTCTCTCCTCCGTCAAGTACTTCAGCCACTGCTTCAGTACGACCCAAGAACACCTTCAAGAGCTTCTCTCTCTTTCTATAAGATCAGCCTCCGTGTCTCTGTCTCTCTACAGACGACCCTATAGCTATTTTATATTAGTCTCCATGTTCCCGAAACCCTAGTCTCCAAGGCAACATGATATGGACATCTTCCATAACAATAAGTGCAACTTTCATTTTCTTGAAATGCACTTATTCCTCTTTCTTTAAGTCATAAACTTGCTCCTCAAGTTTATTCCTCTTTCTTTTTTCTTCAAGATACTCCCTTGCTCTCCAAGTCTGCACGACTCCAGCTCAGCATCTTGACTCCACATGGTCTTCACCACTTACCACGACGTCTGCTTCAGCAGCTACGTCATCTACTGCTTCAGGGCGGACATCTTACATCAACAATCTCCCCCTTTTAGCTTTGTGTGCCGATCAAGCACAACATTCTTCTGGTTCAACAACCACGTTCCCCACCTGGAAACTTCAATGCTAAATGTGCTTTTCTCCCCCACGAGATGTGCACCACAACATGATTTTCTCCCCCATGAGATAACACCATCTACTCTACTTCTGGACATCCATCACCATGCTCTTCTCCCCCATGAGATATGCACTCCTTGGACCAGAACGTCACCATTCTCCCCCTGCTTGATTGCATACTAAGCTAAAACAAAGATGCTTAGATGTCAAGCCTTACAGACCCAACCGTCTGCTTCTTCATGAGTATTGCATCAAGCTCTGATGCACCTGTCGAACTACCTTCCGATCCACTTCTAATGAGGACCTGGCTTTCTTCATGCAGCGTCTCCTTGACCATGAGCCCCTCCTCATCCACACCGAGTGCCCTTTGCACTCGTTGCTATCGTCTTGGAGTGATTTCACTATTCCACTCCTGAAGATCATCTTGCATCACTTCCTGACGCACTTCGGTCTCCTTCCCCTTTGTGCTATGGACAACTCCGTGTCCTAGCTCCAGACCTGATGCTCTTTGACCTTCCTCAAGGTCACTCCTATTAGAGCTGCATCCACCTTCTGATGTTTCTTCCTTGACCTCATCAAGTGAGCCACTCTTGGCTACAAACATCTCATCAACCCTCTTGGGTTTAGTGAACGCCTTGTTCACCTTCTTGGCCATGTTTCTGCTCTTCTCACGAGCAAAACACTCAACCTTCTTGTGTCCAACCTTCCCACAGAACCAACAGCACATCCGATGTTGCTTCTTGCTAGGCCTGGCCCAGTTACTGATGCACCGATCAGTTTCCTTCCTTGTACCAGCTGCACAACCATGCTTCAGAACCTCCTGTCTGACCTTCATGTTGCTGCATTTATGTACCACTTTCGGCTTGTTACTCACAGCCACGCGCTGTAGAACTTCCTGCGTACTCCTTGTCGCACGTCCCGACGTACTTCCTGACAAACTTCTTTGGCTCCACTTTTTGATGTGCTCGCATGCACGAAGTGTGATAGCCCTCTGATACCAATTGAAAGTGCAAAGATGACACCACAATAAGTAATACAGAAGGTAAACCGAGAGACAAATTACACAAGCAAACACCAAGCTTTTATTAGAATCTCCTTAAACAATCTTTACAAGACTTGCTTATTCAGCTTTTACACGTCCAGTGTTAACACCCTAACACACGCTACTGAAGGATTCCTAAGCAACTCGCTTATGTCTCTCCTCCGTCAAGTACTTCAGCCACTGCTTCAGTACGACCCAAGAACACCTTCAAGAGCTTCTCTCTCTTTCTATAAGATCAGCCTCCGTGTCTCTGTCTCTCTACAGACGACCCTATAGCTATTTTATATTAGTCTCCATGTTCCCGAAACCCTAGTCTCCAAGGCAACATGATATGGACATCTTCCATAACAATAAGTGCAACTTTCATTTTCTTGAAATGCACTTATTCCTCTTTCTTTAAGTCATAAACTTGCTCCTCAAGTTTATTCCTCTTTCTTTTTTCTTCAAGATACTCCCTTGCTCTCCAAGTCTGCACGACTCCAGCTCAGCATCTTGACTCCACATGGTCTTCACCACTTACCACGACGTCTGCTTCAGCAACTACGTCATCTACTGCTTCAGGGCGGACATCTTACATCAACAAAGCTCTCTTTTATTTCTTCTTCAACTATCAAAGCCTTCTTGTTTTGAACGTTCATTGGTTCTTGATTCTTGAGTTTCAGTGCTGCTGTGAACTCAGTGAATGGAGAGAAGGTGGCCATTAAAAAAAATCGGTAATGCTTTTGATAACATTATCGATGCGAAGAGAACTCTACGTGAAATCAATCTTCTCGGGCATATGGATCATGAGAACGTAAGCTTTACTAATCATATCTCTCAAGTGTTACTGATCAAGAACTAGAAAAACAGAGGATACTCTGTTTCCTCTGTTTTTCCTCTTTAATCTTCATCCACTCTGATTAAAGCCTTGTTTTGATTCTTCAGCTCATAGCCACCAAAGATATTGTAAGACCTACGCAACGAGATATCTTTAACGATGTCTACATTGTCTATGAGTTAATGGACACTGATCTTCAGCGAAACTTATGTTCTAACAAAACCGTAAGCCATGATCAATGCCGTGTAAGTCTAATCTAATCTTATGGAATTCTCTGGTCTGATCTTTATCAAACTTACTTAACTTCTTTTCTACAGTTCTTTGTACCAGCTCTTAAAAGGGTTCAAATACGTGCATCCAGCCAACATATTACATCGTGATCTAAGGCCAAGCAACGTGCTGCTTAACTCGAAACACGATTTCATGATTGAGTATGTCGTCACACGTTGGTACAGAGCTCCTGAGTTGCTTCTTAATTGCTCAGAATACACAGCAGCTATAGACATATGGTCTGTTGGTTGCATACTTGGCGAAATCATGACGGGACAACCGCTATTTCCTGGAGAAGATTATGTTCATCAGCTTAGGCTTATCACTGAGGTAAAAGAAGCATCAGTTTACTCACCATTTGATGATTTCTTTTTAAGTCTCAACATTTTTTTGAGAAAAAACTTACATTATTTAGTTGAATAATTGCTATGATGACGATACATCCATTTATATACATGTATAAGCTACTGCAGAACTTTGGCTTTTTATATACCAATTTTTGAATTAAGATGGATTATATAATAATAGCAGAGCCCAACCAAATCACACGGAGGCCATAGAGAGTCTTGTCTTTAGCTATGTTTGGTAAAAATATAACTTTATGTGATCTCTGAAATGGCTGTTATGAGAAAGCCTACACATCATGGTTATGTTGAATGTGTCAGATTCAAAATATCAAACACAGAACAGGAGAGACTGAAACTTGAACTTGGTTCAGCTTTCTACATGTGGTGTTTTGATAATATTGGTGAAGTTACTCTTCAGTATTGGATAGAGTTAGAACTGAAGAAGAAGGTAAAGTCCACATACATTTAGACCATCTTTCTTGGATGAGCTTCAAAGAGCAGATGAGAGATTGTAAGCTATTTAATACAACGTAACCCTGTTGTTGTTCAGAGCTATAAGACTCATGATGATGTAGAAACTGATATTACTGATCAACTCTACAATAGCTAACGAAGAGATCCAACCCGGAAGCAAATACTTCTCAAAAACCTCAACTTTATTTTAAAATTTAGGTTTCAAACTTTATTTGGGTACTTTACAGTTCACACAAACTCAAGAGACTAGAAAATTGTCATAAGCTTGCCCCGAAGTTTGCACATCGACCCATTAAAAAAATCCACGAAATATCCACACCTTCATAGTTCCAGGACCCGATGTTCTCGGCCCGAGTTGTGTAACAAGATTATTAATGTTGATTTGGTTTTGCTAAATTGTGCGAAAGGTAAATTTAACTCATTTTATATTTTATTGTAATATGAAATAGTTTCGTTTTTGTTTATTCATTACTCAATTTTTCATTTCTTTTTATTGTAAAATATATAATGGGGTTGAAAATGTCATAAAAATTTGGAGTAACGATTAAGTTAATGCTTGTGAACACGTAAATAGTTTTCACTGAAAAAGAAAAAAGTACACCTAATTTTATTGTCCACACGTTTCAGCAGTTGTAACTTGTAATAAGTTATTGTACACGTTTCTTTTAGAATAATCTCATTGCTAAGATATTTCAATTGAGTTTTAAAACAAATTAAAATTATTATTTAATAATATTTTACTTATTTAATTAAATCAAAAAGCATTTTAGAACTGTAAATATTTATGAAGTGGTATCTGAAATAAAATACTTTTTCATGTTTCTTTCTTATTTCTTTCATATCTTCTTTTTTTATTAAATTTCTAAGATATTCTATAGATACTACAGATGGACATATTTTTACAATAATTTATCTCACTTTGTGGTCATAGAAATATCACCCACTAAAAAAATAATTTTTAATCATATATTCCACCACCACCATCCTTCTTCGGAAAATCTCTGTGCAATAACAAATCATTAATTCGGAAATAATGAGTATAAATGGAAACTTGAATAAGTTAGGCTTTAATTTGTATACGATTGAATAATTAAAGTACTAATCCTTAGTTGTTAAGGGCTTCACGGCACAGTGGATAAGATTAATACAAGATGCCACTTATCATCACTATCGTGTCTTTTTCCGACTCCATTATTATCTTAGTTTGGTTGATTAAAATTTTGATTTAAGAAAAATCACGGTCACCATACATTGAACTTATAACAGTGTCTTGAAAGTCAATGCTATTATATTATACATCTAACCGGTTAAATCATAAATGTACGTGGAGCAACTAAATATATAATTCACAGTTGTTTGCAACTAAATATATAATTCACAGATTATTATTTTTAGACAATGATCAAAATAGATTTGAAAAAATTTGTGTCCCTAAAATAGTTTTTAAAAAGAAAAATGCAAAAAAATAAATTTTATTAAATAGTTTAAATATACATTTATAGTCATTGAGTTAACTAATCTAAATTCAGATCTTAGAATTATAAAGTGAAGTTTTAAAGGTGAAATTTAAAATTTAATTTTTTTTAAATAAAAACTATATGTTTTGATCATTTTTTTCTTAAATTTATTTTTGTGATAAAAATTTTAAAAAAAATATTTAAAAATTTTACTTTTTTCTCATTTCATATTTTATTATAAAACAAATTTTTTTTTAAAAATTTTTCTCATTTCATATTTTATTATAAAACAAAAAAAAATCATCAATTTCACTTCCATGATTCCATCCACTACAACAGAGTGCTATATATATATATATATTGTGTGACAAAATATATATATATATATATATGAACTAATATATTAATCAATTATCAACCTTTTAGCATATATATATATATATATATAGTAATTCAAACTGAAGCTAAAAGATATAACAACAAAACAGAAAAATAAGGAAACTACCTATATTTTATTGTTGCAGTGATAAAAAATCAATTTGAAAATGGAATAATTTCTAGAGATTATACGTCCTAAAAAAGAATATAATATGGTTTTGAAAAGGCAAATTTAAAATATGTAATTGCTTTGCCCAATTCTTTTGGCTTGTTGTGATAATATAGTTAGTTTAATCAGATTCTCTCTTAATTAAAAAGAGTAACCTTTTGGGAAAAAAAAGGACAAATAATAGTATAAGGCAAATGTCCATTTCATTTTCTCATATTTTCATTTTCTTCTTTCTCTCTCTGTCTCTCAATCAAACCAGAAGAGAGAATCGGACATGGCATCG